>CATIWR010245813.1:0-14078 GCA_949677035.1 Omphalea diandra | reverse complement strand
ATTTTCCTAAGTATGCACGTAAGATATGGTTCATTAATCTCATGAAAGTGCTAGGGGCATTAGTTAGCCCAAAAGGCATAACTAACCATTCATACAACCCATATTTAGTTTTAAAAGTTGTTTTCCATTCATCCCCTTCACACATCCTAATTTGATGATAACCACTTTTTAAATCAATTTTAGAAAACATGCATGCACCATGCAATTTGTCTAACATGTCATCTAACCTTGGAATTGGATGCCTATACTTAATGGTTATCTTATTAATGGCCCTAAAATCAACACACATACGCCAAGATCCATCCTTTTTAGGTATTAATAAAACAGGAACAACACAAGGACTCATACTTTCCCTTATTAAGCCTTTTTCCATGAGCTTTTCTACTTTCCTTTGAAGCTCCCTTGTCTCTTCGGGGTTACTTCTATAGGCTAGCCTATTTGGAATTTGAGAGCCCAGAATGAAATCAATTTGGTGCTCAATTTCTTTTAAGGGTGGCAATCCTTTGGGCACATCCTCAGGAAACAAATCTGAAAAGTTATGTAACAAGGAAACAAAACCACTAAGAAGAATATTGGTTAGATCATCACTAAAGGAAAAACACGTTAGTTTCACATCTTTATACAAAAGCATAGCCATGGGTGTCTTGGCTAGCAAAGCTTTCCCCACATCCCTCTCTTTTGCAAATATAGTTTTTTTTTCACACCTTCTCCTTTTGCATGCCCCTCATTTTTTTATGGGCATCCCCTCTTTGCTATCCTTTTTCCCCTTTAATCTCACGCCCTTCTTTGGTTTTCTCACTATTCTCTTTTTGCCGCATTACTTTTTCTTTTTCTTGGTTGAATGTGCTTTCTCTCTCTCTCTCTCATTACTTTTTGGTCCTCAAAAATTTGTTGGGGTGCTAAAGAATACAAAACAATATGGTTGCCCCCAAAATTGAACATATAAGTATTAGAGAACCCATTATGTTTGGCTCACCTATCAAATTTCCATGGTTGACCCAAAAGTATATGGCTAGCTTGCATAGTAATAACATCACAAAACACCTTATCCTTATATCTACCAATAGAAAATGATATCAAAACTTGCTTAGTGACTTTTACTTTTCCGCTATCATTTAACCATTGCAAGTTATAAGATTTAGGATGTTTCATGGTTGGTAAATTCAACCTTTCAACAATATAGGTACTAGTCGCATTAGTGCAACTACCACCATCAATAATAGTAAGACATAAATTACCATTTATCCTACACCTAGAATGAAAAATATTTTCCCTTTGAATTTGATCACCCTTAACTTACACACTTAAAGAACGCTTAGCCATAATAATATTTTTACTAGTTACCTCATTTGGATCCTCAAAATCATCATCACTAACATCTTCCAATTGAGGCATTTTAAGGTCGGTTTCATAGCCATCATCCTCATCATCACTTACTATCTCTCCATCACTCAAAACCATGGTCCTCTTGTTGTGGCAATAATGTGCCATGTGTCCTCTTCCTTGGCACTTAAAGCAAATAATTAAACTTGGCTTTTTAGGGGGTTCAACCTTAGCATTAGAGTTGGGCTTGCTCCCTCCTTCCTTTTTTGGTGGTTCGATCTTAGGCCTATTATTGGGCTTGTCACCACTTTTAAACTTAGTTAGTCCAAGAAACTAAATTGAAATTAAGCTTAGAATGCTTACTTTCATGTTGTCTTTCCATCATAATCGTAAGGTGATACAACTCCTCCAAAGTGTCATATTGCTTTAGCTCAACTTCATTAGCAATTTCTCTATTAATGGGATTTTATAGCCTAGGTCGAATACCAATGAGAACTTCAAAATCAGCTACTTAGTTTATAAATAAGTTCAATGTGACCTTTAGCTTTTTTTCTTTATTTCTTTCTTTTTCTTTTTTGTTTTTTTATTTTTTTTCTTTGATTTTTTTTCTTCTTTTTTTTTGAAGCTAAAATAGAATTGGAATCAAAAGAAACACAAAGAACAACTTAATAATGCAAAGAAACAAATGAAAGCCAAATTAGAGGAATTGGGTGCCAATCACAATTTGCACTTTTCTTTCAATTTGGATGAGTTTGGTTTAGCCTTAGACACACAAATAAATATAATGAATGCTTAGGACATAAAGAAAAATGAATTGAGATGCAAGAAACACAAGGAAATAGAATGGAGATAGGAAACTTGCTAAATTTGTAATATGTAGTTTTTTTGTGATTTTCTTAGTGCTAATGGTCTAGAAATGAAATTAAACATAAAAGAGTGATTAAATATGATAAAACAAACTAATTTGAAGGGAGAAAAATAAAGAAAATACATTGGAATAAGATAGAATAATAATAAATAGAATTGAGCCCTATGAAGGAGATAGGACCCGAATTAATGCAAAAACCATAAGAACACAAAGAATAACGAATTTTGGAGATAAATTACTTGATTTGAAGCTTTAGCTCTGATACCAAATTACACAAACAAGGTTGGATTGATTCTTACCTGTATGCTAAAGAATAGTTGCCCAAAATCTATCAAACCAAATATTGGAGTTTTGATCTTTAAATCCCAACTAGACCTTTAGAAAACTTGATTCTAGCAACCTAAGTTATAAAGATTCAAAGTTGCATTAACTCAAACCCTAAATCAACCAAGAAATTTAAGATTAGAATTAACAAGTTTGTGAAATTATTAAGCCTTCACTCAACAATCTCACAAAGTCTACTCAATAACTCAAGAAGAGAATTTAATCTCACAAGAAAAATTGGTAACAATAATAATATTGATTGAATGAATCCCTCTTGGCAAAATATGAAGGCTATTTATAGCCTTACCATGCTTAATTCAAAACCAATTAGGATTAGGTTTACATTCCCTAACAAAATTCAATATTTTCTAATGTAATAAGGAAAAGACAATCCTAAACTAAATAGGAAAACTAACGAATAACTAAAACTAAAATTCATTATGATTGGTCAACAAGATTAGACCAAGATACTTTCTAACTAAAGAATAACTCTTCCTAAATAGAAAATGAAAAGGATTCAATATAATGAGGAAATCCTAATGGCATTAGGAAATATTACCAACTAAGAAAATCTTGAAAGAATCTTTGACTTTGGGCCTTATTTCCTTGCTTACATAACTTGGGCTTCTTTTTACATGCCTTGGCTAAATTGGGTTATGTTTGGGTGCTCTCTACAAGTTGGGCTCCATTGTATTAAGTTAAATGCTCCATTTAAAAAGTTTAAGCTCCCATTAGCTTTTAGTTGGACTTCAGGCATCCTTTGCTCTTTTTGGGCTAATCCAAGTGTAACTCCTTATTGCATGAATGCTCTAATTGCCTCTTTAAACTTCTTTAGCCTTCTCTTTGTGATTGGGCCTTGAAGTTAAAGTGGATCCTTTGCTAACCTGCCTTGGTTATTTGCATCAAATTTATTACATGTATGACTAAGGAATTTGAAATAAGCATGATGGGTGAGCTCAAGTTCTTCCTTAGTCTTCAAATCAAACAAACCAAAGAGGGCATCTTCATCAACCAAGCCAAATACATAATGAAGCTACTCAAAAAGTTTGGGATAGATGGATGCAAGGTAGCTAAGACACTAATAAGTGTACCCATAAGCTTGACAAAGATGAATAAGGTAAGCTAATTCATGAAAAGAAGTATAGAGGTATGATTGGATCTTTCCTCTACCTTATCACTTCTAAACTCGATATTATTTATAGTGTTTGCTTGTGTGCTAGATTTTAAACATGTCATAAAGAATCTCATTTACATGCGGTTAAAAGAATTTGAAATATCTTCATGGCACAATGCATTTAGGTTTATGGTATCCTAAGAATTCAACTTTTAGTTTCTTGGATATTCATATGCAAACTATCTTGATAGTTTGTTGGCTAGTTAGAGCACTTTCAAAACTTGTCAATTTCTTGATGAATGTTTAGTTTCTTAGTTTAGCAAGAAGCAAGTTTTGGTTGCCTTATCCATTATAAAAGAGGAATATATGGTGATGGATTGTTGTCACACTCAAATTATTTGGATGAAACAACAACTCAAGGATTATGGCAAAGATATTGATCATATTCCCAACAAATGTGACAACACAAGAACAATAAATCTCTTAAAAAATCCCATCCAAAACTCAAGGGTCAAACACGTTGAAATTAGATATCATTTCCTTAGAGATTATATGTAAAATGACAATATAGTGTTAGAGTTCAATGACACTAACAACCAACTAATAAATATTTTCACTAAACCTCTTATAGAAGAAAGGATGAACTTCATCAATAGGGAACTTGGGATGCTTGATGGAAGCTCCCTAAGATGAAAATGGATCTCATTATATGTATGTAAAATTTATTGATCTTTTTTTAGTTGTTTAATATGCTTGATGATTGTTTGATTAATTTATTATTTTAGTTATGTTGGTTGAGTCAATTCAATTTGCATTTGAGCTCTCTATGTTCATCTATATGAATTGATCATCAAAATGTTAATTTGATCACACTAGGTTTGGGCCATTAGTTTAAAACTTCATTTTAAGTTTCTTTTTTCAAGATTGGCTTCTAATTCGTGACCAAGACATGTGGTCGTTGCTACTTACAAACATTCTTTAAATTTCAAACCTTTCATAATTCACAATTGTGACGTAAGGTCGCCCCTATGAATTTTTTAATTTAAAATGTTCTTAACAATTACCTTTGTACCTTTTCGAGGAATTTTTATCTGTTACTCTTAGATTTCAGAATTCGTGGTTGTGACATACAAGTAGTAATTGCTACTTACGTGTAACCATTAGATGATAATCAGTCGTTACTCAAAAGAGCATCTCCTCATTAATTGCAATTCTAGCCATTTTTTAACCATTTTTAACCTATTTTTTTGCCTATTTAAACCCCTTAACACCTTTCCACTCACTTTTTACATCCTTTCTCATCAATCTTTACTTTCCTCTAACTTTCTTTTCATTTCTCCTTCCCTAATCCTCCCTACACTTCTCATCATCACACATGGCTCATAGAAAATCCATAAGGAAAAAAAATAAAGGCAAGGAAATTGCTTAACCATCCTCACCTCAAGGCCCTTCTCCTCTCCATCTTATGAAAGGCAAAACAAAGGAAAAGAAAGAAAGATATAAAGCAAACTTGAAGAAGATAATCCAACCAAACAAGATCTCTTCCTCTTTTCTTCTATAAACTTTCAGCCTTGAAGGGGATATCAAGGCCTTTCTCTCAAATTAGGGGTGGAATGAATTCATCTTTAGAGACAAACCAGATTATGAAGAGATCGTGCATGAGTTCATATGCACTATGGAGATAAGTAAGGTTGCCAAACACCAAAATAGGTATGTATGGTCTTCTTTTTTATTGTTTTGGTTAGCCATATTATATCACTATGAACATCTTTGTGATCTTTTCAATTTCCCAATTAAGTATATGGTTCTTTTAAACATTTCCTCATTTGATCTCATTTATTCTAAGTTTTAGTCCCAAATCTCAATAGAACAAAAACATGATCCTAGGAGCCCACTTGCTAAAAACATCAAATCCATCTCCTTTTGGCTCCTCCATAGAATTATCACATTCTCAATCAATGCTAGGGGTGATGGGAATGAAAAAGTTTCTCAAAAGGATTTTGCTTTCCCTTTTTGCCTTACCCAAAACAAACCCATCCAAACTGAAAGGTATGTTATGGATCAATTGGCTCATATAAGCCTTAAAACTAAGAATCAGTTCTTCCTTCCTTCCTATATAATTGCAATATCTTGATTTGCTAGGGCTCTTGATGATGCAAAGGAAGCCCATCTCATAAAGAAATACCTTCTAAGTCAAAATTTTCTTGATCTCAATTACCTCATCAATGCCAAGGCCATCAAACTTGATTCTTATGAATACATCTTGGGCGTCTATGGAATAAGGAAATAAGAGGTATCTTAAGCCTTAGAGAGAAAAAGATTGTTGATTGAAGAAGGACCACGAATAAGAGGTTGCCCCTTCTCAATCCAAGGTAAAATCTAAGACCAAATATATTCCTATCTCCCTTCCTCTATCACAAAGAAGTTGGAAAAGGTTATGAGAATGATAAAAAGAAGATTTCATCTCCTTTATCACCTTTATAGTGATCTTATTGATTTACAAGAGAAGGTTAGAGCCATTCTTTGCCATCTTCAAGAGTTTGAAGACATAGAGGACACTTAAGATGAGGAGGAAGGACATGAAGAAGAAGAGGGTAATCAAGCACAAAATGGTGGCCAAGTTAAAGGAAATGATCAAGAGAATGATGATGGAGATGATGATGAGAGTGACTCTTCCTCAACTTTTTAAAATTCTTAGTGTTTTTCCATCTTTGTATTTTTTTAAGTTTTTAAGTTTCCTATTTTATGTCTTATGTTTAAGTTTTTTTTTTTTTATTTCTAGCCTTAGTGAATGTGTGATGAAACATCCTTGTGTGTTTGACTTATCTATGTAATTTTCTTTTAAATTAATGAAATTTTCCTATAATTTATGTTCTATCCATTTATCATCTTATGATCTATGTCCAATTGCTCATATTTGCATTATTACTTGAACTTGAGCATTTGATTGAGTTTGTTGCAATCCCTTTCTCATTCCCCTTTCTCTCTTTATCCCTCTCTTTTTGATCTTGACAAAGTAGGAGAGAAAACTGAACTTGATGAACTTGATATGCAAAATGATGATAACTAAAGTTGGACTTATTAAATTGATTAAAGGGAAGAATATGGATTGAAGGGGAATACTTTTACAATTTCTTAACTTTATTGCCTAAGTTTTGATCCATAGAGAAATCATATAATTAACTTCACATTAACTTCCAACCACTTAAAATACTTAAGAGTATACATATTTGGCTCTTTATCCTTTGCATATTCAAACTATATTGTTAAAATCAAAAAAAGGGAGATTATTGGACTAGATTGATCAAATTTAAGTTAAAACTCTCATTTGATCTTAACAATATATATTAAAAGGTTATAATGTCAGTTTTAAGTGTTGTTCTTACAGAAATTAAGTTATGGACTCATTAGAATTTGATTGGAAACAAAAAGCCTTAAGTGTGAGAATTGACTTCTAAATCACAACCGTGACTTAGAGATTGAGACTGTTATTCCCTGAAATCTTGAAAACTTTTGATCTAGTTTGATATGTGGTAGATGTCATAATCGCTACCTTCAAATGGTTATGGAGGGACTTCAAGCGACCAATAAAGGTGAGCCACAAGTCAAATAGAACTGTTGAAAGCTCAAAAGTAGTGAACACAATCTACCTTAACCAAAATCTCCAAAATCCAGTTTATTTCGTAATGGAGCTCACGGCCAGTCCTCTTAACTCATGACTGCGACATTCAACATTCTTTAGAGGAATCCAAAAGTTAGTTTTCTAAAGGACTAATGTCAAGCGACCACATGTCACCAGCAGTTAGACACAATTAAAGTTCTTGACTGTGAATAAGCAAAATTTGGAGCAAATTGTGATTTGAGAGTAGCAACTGCAATCTCAATTTGGCAAGCATTAAATATTGGATTTTGCCACCAACTTTGGAGATTTTGACATGATTTCATTTATAATGGCTCTTTGGTGGTATGAACATATAAATACTTCACCAAATGGTCTTAAATGTAAGAAAATAATAAGTTTTTATGGTCAAACTCTTGTAAATTTATTTTTCAACTCTCTACTCTTAATTTCTTTATACTTGAGTTGTAAAGGTTAGGTGTAAGCCATTAAACACTATTGGGTCTGGGTTTTAGAATGATCATTGTATAGAAAAACTTTTGTTTAGGTTAACTGTGAGTCTTGAGAAAATACTTGAAAGGGTTGTGTGTTAGCTTTTGAAAACACATTGTGTAAGTTAGATGTGAGCTTGTAAAACACTATTGAGTAATAGTGAAATACCCAATTGGAAAATTTGAGTAGTAGATATAGGGTTAATTAATACCCAACCTAATATAAATCTCATGTCTTGCTTCTTCTCCTACTCATCTCTCTAAACTTAAAATCACTCACTCCCTCCAAAAATTTAAAATTTTCACCAATTCAACCTCTCCTTGGTGCACTAGGGCCAAAAAAAAAAAAACTCTTTATTTATAATATTTTATTATGATATATTGATAACAAATTTTTAGTGTCTACCAAATTATATATAAGAAAAAATAATATTATCATAATAATATTTTTGTCATTGAATTAGATCATTTAAAAACTTATTATAAAATTATTTTATCATAATAAATAACTTTTATTCTTACTAAATAACTTATCATAATAAATAAAAAAATTATAATTTAAACACATAAAAACGTACAGTAAAAATAGTCAATTTATTAAAAATATAAAAATAACACTATTTTAAATAAAAATAAAGTTGAATTTAATTAAATAATCTAATTATTTTAAAAAATAAATTTTTTTCTTTTTTAGTTTTAAGTATTTTACTCTATATATATATATATATAGACACACACACACACATATATATATAGCATATATATAGTAATAAAATTTATTTATTTTTATATTATCATCAAATTAATTTAATCATATCATCGAATGATCCATTTAAGTCATTTTTTATTCGATTCCTCGAGTTGATCTGCACCTAATTCGATTCAAAAATTTCTGAATCATTCTAGATTGTTTGAATTCGAGTCAAGTACATATCACTTTTTTCAAATAAATTCGAATCGAGTTTTTGAGTTAGGGTAAGGAATTGCCACTCTAACAAAGTCAAACACTTTTGATCCAACTTTTCTATAAAGAAAGAAGATTTCATAGGTGGATTTAGGTTACTATTGAATAATGGACGAGACAAACACATATAAGATATATCTTAGTAATTTTCTTTTATTAATTAGTTTGAAAAGTTAACCTAAATTATTGGCAATACCTCAAGTACTTGTACTATACTCTCAAGAAAGAATTTAAAAATTGCATCATTATATATATATATATATATATATATATATATATATATATATATATTACTTTGTCACTACTACTTTGCATCATAGTGGTGGATGCTTTCAAGAGGTTGGGATTGGGATTTTCTAGGCTTTATCTTTAAGCCCTTGCATCCAAGCCCAAAAAAACCAAAGACAAATTTATAAGCAAAAGAAAAGAAAAGAAAATTCTAAATAATAATGAAAGCCAAGTAGATAAAGATATTTATAGGATCTAAAGAAAAGGCCAATAGCCACCCTTCTATTAATTATTTATCTAACAGTCAGACAACCCAATTAATATTTCTTAAGAAATTATTAAGGACTAACTTACTTATATTGTATAGATTTATTTGAATAACATTGGAACTTCATGCTTTATACAAGAAAATCTTATTTTTAATTTGGTTTTAAAATTTAAGGTGGGATCTAAGGGTATATTTGGCATTGCAATAATTCACAACTGAGTTTGTGGCAAAATTAAAAGAAATTTCGTTTACTAATTGATTATAAATTTATTAAATTTTATAAAGTAAAAAATTGGTTTAAAAAATTTATATTTAAAAATTTTATCAATACGTGTCAAATTAAATTAATAATATAACTAAAATTATAAATGAATAAAAATATTTTTAAAACATAAAAATAAATGGTAGTTTAACAACCAAATCACATATAGCAATGCTAATTACCCTTAGCAGTAGCAGACGTCTTCTCGTTTTTCAGCGGTTTGTTGAATGTCTAGGCTGAACCACTTTCCCTATCGATTCGAGGTTTCTCCATATTCATGATATGGTTCTTATCAAACGTCCCTAGATCAAATGATCTGAAAAGTTGGGTCAAGTCTCTGGAATTTTCTCTGTTTTTTTTTTTTTTTTTTTTTTCAGTGGTGCAATTAGATGCTCTTATAGGAGTTAAAACGAGTTAGTTACGAGATTAGTATTGGATCAAGGGAGGAAGATGATTTAAGCTTACAATGACACCTACAGCTTTTGATGGAATTTACATTTGAGACCCTTAAATCTCAGAATATCATTCTTTACCACTTGATTAAGGGATTATTTGTTGAAATTCTCTTTCCACGCTAGCTTGTAACTAACACAAAAATTATACAAGTGATTAAGATAAATAGCTAAAAATATGTGAAAATTATTGCACATTAAGCTCCAAAATCAGAATTTATTTATCACTTTAAATAATTATTAGTTGTACTTAAATTATTTTAAATAATTAATAAATTACATATATAATTTAAATTTTGACAAAACGACACTATAAATATATGCCATTGTAAAATTTATTGCTTATTTAACAATAAAAGTTTTAGCCTTGTTATTTTTAATAACAATTTTTTTTTTTTTTTTTACATGAGTTGCAAAATGGATTGATAATGAATACAATTAATTGAAACCAAATTGATGTATGATTAATTAATATATATAATTAATTTTAAATGAGTGTTCTTTATCAAATAATTATATTGGCAATATAGTATTTGACAAATCACAATATAATATATTTTTATTAGTCATATGGTAAGTAACAAATATTTATTTTATTTAATTATTCAAAAAATAAACTATATAAAAAGTTTGACAATATAAGAAGATTTTCATTTAACAAATGTTTTCATAAATTTTAGATCTATTTAATTTTTAATTAATTCTAATTTTCCATTCTTAGATCTTGAGATTTTAATTTTTTTTATTATTTTTCTTGAATAGTGTTCAATTCTTTTTTTTTAATGCATTCTAAACTTTTATTGTCAAATCTATCTTATTTAGTTGATCTTGAAATTATTGTATAGTGTTTCTACTTTTCTCCTACGTGAGAAGTTTAATTTATTATCATTTGCATATGATATTTTGTTATTTAGTTGAAGATATAAGAAGTTATGCAGATTTTTTAGAGTATATTTAGAATTTAGATAATTCAAATAAATTACAGAAAGACTAAAAAAATCATATTTGGAGTTTAGATAATTCAAATAAATTACAGAAAGACTGAAAAAATCAAACAATGACAATTTATTACCAAGTAGAATGTACTTTTCACCGATTGGTCTCATCAAATGCTCAACTAATTTAATTTATTTTTTTTGAATTTAATTATTTGAATTGATTTAGAATTGGTTACAAATTTGTGTAACTATGTAGTATCTTATATATGCATGTTGTACTATTTTTTCAACTAACGAAATATCTTAACTTTATTTGTTAAAAAATATTAATCTCTTTAAAACTTTAACAATAGTAAGTATTTATTTTGTATATAATAATAAAAAATTAAAAGAACTAAAAAAAATAACTAACAAAAAAATAAAAATATGAATTTCTTATTTTCTATCAAATAATTATATTATTATTATTATTAGTATTTATCATACTAATTCAATTACAATTTTGTTTTGTTTATTTTATTTATTTGAAAAGGTTTAATTAGACAATTAATTTTTATAAAATAATAACAGAATATTTTTGTATACTAATTTTAATTAATTAATTAATCAAAATAAATATTAAATTTTTATAAACTTATTATTATAATTATATTGCACAACAAGAAAATTTGCAAATATTTAACTTTTAGTTTAAGATCCAAATTATAAAAAATAAAAAATAAAAACCAAGTTTATTTCCTACGAAATTATTAGGGGTTATACATTGCACCATTTATCACTATAAGCGCTTCTAGTATATGGGAGAAAGAAAGGAAATTTAAGAGAGAAACATATTTGTTGAGTGAAAATTAAAGTTGGCTGTTTTTCCTGTGAAACTTTTTTAAACGTCATGACCCTCACTTTCCTTATATTTATATCATTGTCATTCTTCTGTAGAAAATGGGAAGTAGGTTCTGACAAGATCAGCGACCGCTATAAAAAGCCTTGTTAAGACAGTTTGTTGTCTCCAATAGACGAGCATACTTCACCTCTCCTCGTGTGCCCTGAACCCATTATTGGACAGTACTGAAACAGTCCCTGCAAATTCTTTGAAGGGTTCTTTTATTTTTTTATTTTTTTATTTCTTTTTATATTACAATTATTGTCCATGGATGGAGATCTTTAATGGTTCTGTGTCACTCTTAACTGATTTCTCTCTCATTTCTTTTCTTGATGTTAACTATATAAATAGCTTAAGCACAAACCATATCCTTCCTTCCCCTGCTCCTCCTCCTCCTCCTCCTCCTCTTCTCCTTCTTCTTCTTCCCTGTGATCTTCGTTTTGTTTTTGTTTTTTTAATTTTTTATTCATTTCAGAATTATGGTTGTAAATCAGATCTTTAAGTTTTGGTTTGATTTTTTATAACATTCTTAACAAATCACTTCGTACCTTGCTTTTTGTGCAGATTATCAGCAAGAAAAACTAGATCCAATTCCACATCAAATTCCTCTAAACCTAAATGGGATGCTGGTTTAATACGTATAGATGCTTTTTCGATAGATTTTGAGAAAGCATTGTTATTTCTATGATAATAATAATAATAATAGTAATAAAAGAGTGACACAAAGATTTAGGTTTTTGGCTTATCAAATCATCATATGGCATCGGACTTTAATGACTGCTCAGAAATCCAAGCAGAGGCTGCACCTTCTGATGGGTTACAAACTCTTTGCCTCGTGAACCCTAACTTCTTCTCCTCTTACTCTGACACCACACATCAGCAGCTTAGCATGCTCTTCTTTGGCCCACTACTGCCTCCACCAACACGATAAACATGGCTAACATCTCCCATGCACTTCCACCAAACGACCGTCCGTCAACCCTACATGGTGGTGTCATCCCTGGTTTGCAATATAGCATCTGGCCAGGTCATGTAGATCATAATTCAATTGTTGTCTCAGTTACAGGTATGAGTGATAATGCATTAGCTCAAGATGTGGTCTCATCCCTGCAGTCTGGATCCCGGCGGCCGGTAGTATTTTCTCCTAGCAGGCAAGGTTTGTTTCTAGGCCTTTCGTCCCAGCAGGTAGAAGCTTCTACACCTTATAGACCTATTAGAAATGGACATGAACATGAACACGAAAACAAGCGATGGAGCCAGCGGCCATATCTTTTGGAGATGATATCAAAGTTTCTGGGAACTACACATCGACTGTTTCTGCTGCGTCGAATGGGCTTTTAGGTTTGCAAAGTGTAGTGTTGGGATCTAAGTACTTGAGAGCTGCGCAAGAATTACTTGACGAAGTTTTTGACGTGGGGAAGACAATAAAGGGTAATTCGATTCAAGGGACTAAAGAGAAGGCGAAGATTAATGGAGAATTTACCATCGGGGATGGATCTAATGTTAGAGCTGATGTTGGCGGCGGGGATGGTCAAAGTACTACTAGGCATGTGGAGTTTACTACATCCCAAAGGGAGGAACTGCAAATGAAAAAGGCAAAGCTTGTTGACCTGCTCGATCAGGTATAAACACATACATATATTTCATACTTACGTATATTTTGTTGGCTATGTTGGTTCATTTTGATATTTCACGTCGAGAAAATAATAAAGGGAAAGAAATTTTTTTTATAAATAGAGTCTTAATTTTTTTAATTTGATCATCCCAAAATTATCTACTCATCTCTTAAGTAATTTTTAATATTTCTCCCTATTTTGTAATATTTCACTTTATATTTCTTTTCTTAGTGAAATATAATTTTTTGTGTCCGAAAACGTAGGCATAATTGGTCGAATCTCGTTAAATTCTGGTGTTCTCATTTTTGTCTTTATTTTTCAATAGTTATTTTGTAGGATATAGTTGTAGTGATATATTGTGCTATTAAATTACTATAATGGTGATTTTGTCTAAGAATGTTGGGTTTTAAGTGAGACTGTTTGTGATCCCTTCAATATTTTCTGGGAATCAACCTATAGTGTGATTTTTCAGTACAATTTTTCACTCTCTATTCACCTATAAATTTATTAGATGAATTTAGTGAACGAAATATTATCCTTATTCCACAATAAAATGTAACAAATTTTGGCCCTGTTATTTCTTTTTTTTATTTTATTTTATTTTTATAAAAACGACCTTGCATTCAATGAGACTTTATCCTAAAATCTTGATCCAAATAACCAAAACCAAATCCTAATAGCATAATTTTATAAGTAATTTTGTTAAACCCAATCTATCATACTATAGTTAA
>CATIWR010245775.1:0-19330 GCA_949677035.1 Omphalea diandra | reverse complement strand
TTGTATTAGTATTACTTTTCTTTTCTTTTTATGTTATGTTATTTTTACTCTATATGAAGAGAATTGACACCTCACATGGTAGTAAAGGGTTAAACTAAAAACAAAAATTTCAATTAGGAAAATTATGGTCTGGGTTAAGCTTGCTATGAAAAAAGAGAGAGAGAGAGAGAGAGAAGAAAACAAGAAGTGGAACAGTCCAAACTCTGAAATTCAACATCAAGCATCCAAGAGCACAAAAAGGCTGCAAAGTTGTAAAAAGAAGTACTTGAAGTAAGAAAACAAGCCTTTTAAAAGTCACAAATTTTGGAGGATGAATCACAAAGGAAAAATACAGCATAATAGAAGCACCATTTATCCATCCACACCTTTAATAATTATCATCAAGACTGGTTTCATTTATTTTAACAATGCACACTCAAAACAGGAACATGTAACTCAACATGATCAATGTCTGTCACTCCCCACCTACAACACTTGTCATTTGCCTTTTTGAACACAAGACCAAGAACAAAACTCAGGAAACAGTCATAAAAAGAAAATCAAGAAACCAAGAAAATAGAATATAGTAATTATAAGTACCATAGATTTTCTTCCAATGATGGTAAAAGGAAAGAACTCTTGGGAGTATGTTGTGAGAGAAAGGCATAGGCTGAGAAGAAGCCTTTAACATCATCTCCACAACCTCCTTCACATTGCCTATAAAGAAGCGATAAGAAGGTCCTCTGATTCCTTGCTTGGCGAAATGGTATTCAATTCTTTTGGGTCTCCACCAAAGCAACACTACAATCTTTAAAACAAAAACTAAAACCAAGAAAGATATGACAAGTAGCTTAACCACCCACCAGTACAGGAACAGCTTCTCTTCCATGTTTGTCATAGGATACAACACCTTTCTTTCTTTCTTTCTGTTCTTTCTTTGAAACTATATAAGATTAGATAAATAGATAGATAAAGAGGTTAACAGCTAGCTAAGCACAGTGTTTCTTTCTCTTTCTCTTCCTCTTCTCCTCCTTAAGATCAGTACTGGAGCAGCCTTTTCTGTTTTTGCTTCTTATCTTCTCTTCTCTTCTCTTTCCTTTTTTTTTTTTTTTGTTGGGTTGGGTTTTCTCGTTTTTTTGGCTTGTGTTGGTCTGCTTGTTAGATAGTGTGTGCTGGCTTTTTAATACTACTCGAGAGAGGTGAGCAAAGCAAAGCAAGGCCAACGGCGTAGGGGCCGCCATTGGAATTCTAAGGGTCAACGAGTGAGGTTTTTGTTTGTTTATTATTCTTTTTTTTTTTCGGGGTTGAGTTCAATTTTGTGAGTATTTTTAATACCATGAGGACAGTGTTGCCCTTTTCTTTTTCTACTAGTATTATGTATCTCTAACTGATACTGATAGATTTATTTTATTTGGCCTTTCTTTTGGTTGGGTTTCTGTTTATCTTGGAGAAAATGAAATTCTCGTTTTTCTTTGAAAGATAATTTAAACTAAAAAAAACTTTAAGTAAATGTGTAGCATATGCGATCGGACATTCTGATTTTATTGGGTATGTGCCATTTCTTTTTTTTTTTTGAGTTATTGGATATTCTAGGTCGTGATTTATAGTGATTAAATAACTATAAAACCCATGTTTCAATAAAAGAGTATTGGTGGCCATAGTATAGTGTAGATATACTAGGTGGGAGGGAGGGAAAGAAAGGGGAGGTTTTTGTCGCTTGATGAAAATTTTCCAAAGTTAAGGCATGATTAGAGGGCAACCGAAGAGCATGAGTTGTATATTCTTATATATTTTAATTTGTGTACATAATTTATGAATATCTATCTATTATATGATATCAATTCAGGATCTTCTAGTTAAAAATAAATAAATACTATATAATTTTTCAACTGTCCACATATACACTATTATTCCATTTTTTAAAGATAAAGAAAAAGAAGACGCGAAAGAGGACAAGAAGAGGAGGCAAAAACTGTTATAGGTATAAATGAAATTGGAAATTGACTCCTTTCCAGTGAATTGTTACTAGGTCCCCTAAGTGGCCCCTTTGATATTGTTCTTGCCATGTCTTTCCATATCAATTTGGAAACGAGATTGGAACATATCATTAAGTAGGTACCGTTTTCAACTTTTTTCAAAACGAAAATCAACTTGATTTTCATTATCAGCATTTTCAATCTAATCAGACAATTTAGAACTACAGAGAGATCCTTTTTTTTCTTTTTTTCCAAACTGTCAACTCCAACTTACAAAATATTACTTTTATTACAACCAATCAACTCAGACTAATTAATCAAAATCACCTTCAATTAAATAGCATGCATGTATGTTTTTCAGCTATATATTATTGACAACACAGGTCTTCATTGGTCACTTGCTACTAAAAAATGTCAAACTCCTTGCTTTATAATTCAAGATATCAACAAAATGCAATCAACGTTTCTTTGATGTATCCAACGAAACTACTAGTCTATAGTTAAAGTTGATTTTAAAAACATAATAGAACAGATCAGAAACAAAAATAACATATGATTTTTTTTTTCTTAAATTGAGTGTTGAGTATTGAAAATTCCCAACGCCAGCATTAATTAACATAACAATGCCCCACGCATTCTCATGAAAATATACACACACATATATATAGACCATATAATAATAACAACAACAAAAATCTTAGATGAGTATATAAAGGGATAAGCAAATCTAGGCTCGTGAACTGATCCCAATTTATTTTTTCTTGTTTATTGTCTACAAGTTCAAGTCCTTAATTTTATTTGTGGGTTACAAATTACAATCAATATTTAAAAATTTGTAATATCAAAGTACAATGAGAAACATGCATAGTGTTAGTTAAGATCACCCAAAAAGAAATAACGTTAGTTAAGAATATTGAATTAGGCGAGTGATTGAATAATAATGAAAAAAAGCTTATAGTTAAGTGGTATAATTAATTAAAAATTAACTTGAAAGGGAAAGATAGAATATGGAAGGGACTGCAATGGAGCCTAACTTAGTTCCTTGTTCCCGAAAAGATTGTTTTGGGAAGAAGAAAAGAAAGAGAGGGGGCACAAAGGGGGTTGTTATTTTGGAATGTTGCCCTTAAATTTGTGCACATGGGAACAAGGCTGTCTATTTTAGGGTTTCTTTCTGTGCTTTAGGTAGGGAAATATGCTCTAGTTAATCCAACAATGGCGTACCCAAGCAAAGGCACCTTCCCTAATCTTGTCTTAATACACCCAAGACATGTTGGGGCCATGTGCCCTCATGGGTCCTACAATTTTAAAACTGAACTCAACGGTTATGGTAAATATTTGAGGCGTTATAGTATAAGACTTTGCCTGCCAAATGTTGGCTGGGCTCCAAACTTGAGAGGTTAATAAAGTTGAAAGATGGCAACCATTCACACTACCACTGTCTTCTCTCTTTTGCTATACATCTCAAATGGGTTTATGTATGTGCATATAAAATCAAGATAGGGAACAAAAAAATGTATAAAATTAAAATTCTTGCCAGCCATCAGCTAGAATCTTCTACTCAGAAATTTGAACCTTAATCCTAACAGTTTCGTTATTTATCATATATAAATGAAATTTGACTAGTAGAATTATGAGATTTGCAAGGTCGAACTTCGATTAGAATATGATTAATAATAAACTTAAGCTTAGTGTTTTAATAAAAAGTCAAAATATGAAGAATGCAAATATAGATTGGTGGTGTTCGTGTAACTTAAATTATTGTTGATGTGAATTTAGTTTGATGTTATTGTTTGTATGGATATCAAAAATTGATGAAAGAAAGGAAAGCTAGTGCATATATGGATCCAATTGAATACTTCAAGGAAGATCTGAATTCGTCCTTGAGTGCAGTGTACTGTCTACCTTTAGCAAGATGGATGGCTGATAAAAAATTCAGAATCAGGATTACAAATTACAAATCTTTTTTTTTTTCTTTGCAAAATCAAAAATACAAAAGGACAAAGTTGAATATGCAATCACATTAAGATGGCAAGGAATTTTCGAAAATGGCCAAAATTGTCCAACCAGGAAAAGCCTGCAGATGATGAGGTACGTTTGCTTGCACTCCTTTTTTTATTTTTAAATTTTTGGGGCTTATTATTATTATTGTTATTATTATTATTAATTTTGGCTTCTTTTTTTTTAAATGACTTTTTTTTTATTTTTTGGGGCTTATTATTGTTATTGATTATTTCATAAATTTTGGCTTCTTGTTTGAAAAGATTAGAAATGAAAATACATAAAAGCTAAGCTACGCAGCAGTGGAGGAGAAAATTACGTATGGAATTTGTCAGTTTTTGAAATTTGGGGTAGCAGTTGCATTAATTGCTCTTATTTAGGGTAATCTATCTTGTCTTGGAAGAATTTCAATTCACTTAGTAGAAATGCAATTTAGCTTTTATAGTTTTGTAGTAGAAAAGGTGAAGCATATTCATTGCGAGTATTGTGAAGAATGTAACTCTTTTCAACAATATCTTGCCACTTTCTCAAACCGTTTTGTTTTTAAAATGGTGAAGATTAAATAATCAAGCCAACTAGCTATTTAGGATGCAAATAAAATTGAAACAATTAATTCACTAGTTATATATTTTGATATTGATTAAATTAAAGTTTGAGTTTGAATTATTTGAATATATTAGTGAGTCGAATTTAGATATTAAGATACTCAAGAAATTCAAAAGCGTAATTAAATTTGTAAATAATTTATTTTTTACTTTTTATATTCTTTTATATATTTATATAAATAATTAAGTTAAATTTAGTTTATTTTAATTTTGAACTTTGTTGAATATATTAGTGTTTGAATATAAGATTGTTAAAAATTTTATATTACTAATCAAGTGAGTCAAAAATATTTTAAGTATTTGAATTAATTAAGTTCACACTTAAAAATAAAACTCAAATTAATTTTCAAACTTCAAATTTTATACTTCAAGTAACTTTGAGGTTAATATTATTTTCATTGAATTTAAATATACTCCTAACAAGAACTTAAACTATGTGGCATACTAAAGTAAAAGTTAAAAAAAAAAAAAAGGTGTTTAATTAAGGTTTAGTATCAACCAAAATCGTATAGTCTCAAACTAAGACAACTTAATTTTGTTGTGACTGATATATATTAATATAATTTGCAAATGATTTATTTTCTTTGTTTTATATGCACATACTGAGAATTTTAAAAAGAAGAGGTGCTCAAGATTGAATTACTAAATATTTTTTCAATGTTAAGATATACATATTGGAATAGAAAATTATTAATTAAAATAATTGACTAAACTTCATTATAGAAGACAAAGTATAATCACAACTTGTGCTTGACTGTAATACATATATCATGTGATAACCTAAGCTATTAATTATAACAAAAATTGGAAGATAGAACAAACCAAATGATTATAAATGATATTTGAAATTAATGGTCATCCTAACTTAATAGTGAAGAACAAGACATTTAAAGAATTGGAATTATTTGACAACCTTATGGAAGCAAATTATTGAGATTCAATCACAAAAACTTGGACTCATTTGGCATGAACATTATTGATGTAATAAGAAAGAACAAACTTTGGAAGTAATAAAGGGAATTAGTTGGTAAAGACAAGATGCAAGAGCAAAAGAAGGGATATGCAGATATGATTTGCTAGCAAATCCTATCCCCACCACTATGTCATATCTTCTTCTTGTGATTACTCTCCTCTCCCTAAATTCATCCCACAAACAAGGACTAGGGTTTTATTGCACCACCTAAGAAATTTTATTTTATTTTATTATATGGTGTCCACATGTCCATCCATTTATGGCATAATTGCCTACTTATGTCTCATTTCTTACCCAATAAACCTTTTTTGACCACTTCATGATGAAAGCTTGAAAGATCTTTTACTACTCAATGCCAAATCCATTGATCATACGTTTTCATCTAGGTAATAATGTCACTAATATATATAACTATTTCTTTTTTCATGGTATTGGTATGGTGGAGAACTATTTAGATGGCTAATCCCTAAATTAAAAGATCAATTACATCACCATAAGAGCATGCGATTTGCGCATGCTTTCTACTATAGAGCTCCATTTGTTTTAGATTCTACAAAATGATTGAGGGATCCTCTTTTTGTAGTTGACTTGGTAGACTTTTTTATTTTCTTTCATCTTATCTTAATTTTTTCATGAACGATTTTTTTTTTTTTAAAAAGGGTTATTGTCAATTTAGAGAGAATTTGTGCATGAAATTATCAAAGGAGCGCTCTAGTAATAGAAATCTGAAATCTCCATGGAGAGCTTTTAAATTTATTATTACAGAAAATTATCAAAAGAGTTAGAATTAAATTTTAATTGCGTGATTCAATAATAAAACTATGTTGAAAAAATTATTTGAAATATATAATATTTTTGAGTGGAGCTACCTCCTAAATCTGAATTATAATTTTTTTAATAGGATATAAAAGCAAAATGAGGCATGCATGCATAACAAAAAGTAATCCTTATCTCTTTGTGTGTATGTTTTTACTATATTATATTAACAAAAGCCTACCATGTTGATGAAGAAGAGACTTTTTTGAATATGCAACCTTCATTTTACACTTTTCAACAAAAAAAAAATGAGAAATTGAACAATAAATTCGAATCAGGATTAACTAAAGTATTATAGAGATAGGATAACTCATAATTTTTTAAAATAATTAATTAATGTAACATACTTATTTTATTAATCAACAGCACAAAAGTGATATTGTTTACTAAGTAGAAAAATAAATAGATTTTTTTTTTTTTGTTGTTTTGGGGGGGTTAACAATAATAAATGGATCTTTAGACAAAAAAAATAGAAACAATGCCCTTATGAGCTTGCGAAAAATCATCCTTTTTCTTTGAGTGGTTACATAAGTCATCTAACATTTTTGTACAATAAATATTTATGGATAAATAAAAACGTAAAATAATATATATAAAAGAAAAGAAAAAAGGAGATTGAGATGAAATGAATGATATAACGAAATTTTGTTGTGCGTTGACGACAGAGAATACTAACAGAAAGAAAAAAATTTTATTTTATTTTATTTTTTTAAAAAAAAGAGTTTTCGTCCACGCAATCAACGGTAAGGTGTAACTTCACAATCACAGCTCGTCTCGGGATCTTTTATTTACTTACACATCCCATCCTACCCTTCCCTTCCGTTCAGGCCCTGTCAAATCAAGGGATGCCACGTGTCAGCCAATCATTTGGTTTTCTACCAATTTTTGTCCCTATACTGAGAGCGCTTGGTTCCATCAACTCAAAGGCTGCCTCTGCCTCTGGAGTCCGGCCTCTGTCAACTCAGCCCTTCACATTCTTAGCTACTTAATGACCTTTTCTCTTTTTTATTTTCTTTTCATAAATTGCAGACTCATGTTATGCTTTGGTAGAAATCAAAGAGATTTGATATTAAGAACAAAAAAACCATTATATATATATATATATAAAATCAAAATAGGATTCTGGGGTCATAAATTGAGGAATGAAAACAAGCAATGATAAGGAAAGGAAGAAAATGGGCAGTAGCATTTGTTAACAAAGACAACTAAACTGTAAGTAAGTAATCATGGAGTCATGAGTTTGCAACTTCCAAGGTGAACCCTCATTGGGTCATCTAACCTTGATAATGCAACAAAGCTGACAGGGGCAAATGTGGGAAAACACACAGGAAATCACATGCCTCATTATATTATTATTAAAAAAAGAACAAAAAGTAAAATATATATGTAAGTAAAGGAAGGTTTGGTTTCTAAATAGTTAGTACAGAGATAACAACCTGTGCCAGTGATATAAGAATCTAACAGGCCACTGGCCACCAAATATCCGTACTTTACTCCATCCCTCGTGAATCGAGGGCTGTTATTAGCGTTTTCACTTTTTCAGTTTTTTTTTTAATATAAACTCACCATTTTACCCTTTTTTTGTTACTTTCCCAAGATTTTTTGTTTCTTATTAATTAATTAATTATTTTTTCTTTATTAGTATATATAGTTTTTGCTAGTATTGAATTGATAATATAATAGTATTAAGTGAAACTAAGACAAGGGTAGGGTACTGCATTTCATGCCATATGTTTTGTCCCTTTAAAACCATGCTTGCCCATCCATGTCGTTTCTTGATTTTTTTTTTTTTTATTTTGATTTTATTCACATTTTTAATTTTATCTTGTATTTATTTAACAAACAAACAACAACAACAACAACCCTCTTCCCGGCCCTATTACTTTATTGCTCCTCCATTCACTCTTCTTGTGAAATGGTTAGGCCAATTTCTTACCTTGTTTCTTCTCCTGGTTATTTACTTCTTCGTATTTTCATTTTCATTTCTAAATTTTGCTTGTAATCTATTAATACTTGACTCATTGGAGTCTTCCTTTTTAAAGTACATCAAAAATTTAGTAAATTCAAATTTTTATATTCTTTTGTATCCTTAAGAATTGACATATTAATATATTCCCATTTTAATATATTCTAATCTATGAATCAAAACTCTATGTATATTCTCATGTTTGATACGAGACATGTACACAAAAGTAATAAATAGCTGACTTGGATTAATTTTGAATTCAGTCATTTCATATCAATTTAAAGTCATGTCTTTTTTCGGACTAATTTGAATTGAACAAGATATATACGTAGAAGTAGATCAATTTGTATTAATTTTGAATTCAGTTATTTTAAATTAATTTTAACTTGTGTCTTTCTTGGAGCTAA
The DNA here is from genome assembly GCA_949677035.1 of Omphalea diandra. NCBI lineage: Eukaryota > Viridiplantae > Streptophyta > Magnoliopsida > Malpighiales > Euphorbiaceae > Omphalea > Omphalea diandra. The sequence continues at coordinate 10,610 of CATIWR010245775.1, read as the reverse complement.
TTTAAATAGAATCATAGGTCAAATCATGTTATCAGGTCAAAGTTTTAAAAAAAATTGATTCTTTTTTGAGGTTTCGCTTCAAATCACCCTTAATTTTGACTTTTAAAAATAAAAAATATTATAATTTTTAAATAAATTTTAATTATTAAATAATTTATATCAAGTCAATTAGCAAATCTCCTCATATTGAACTTGGATGAAGTTATGTTTAAATGATTTTAGATCAAATTTTTGGGTAAAGTCAGAAATTATCATCTCTAAACGTATGTCTTTTTTTTAATTTTTGTTTTTATTTTCATATTCATATACTAAGAAGTTTTTGGAGCGTGCTCAATGTGTATGTATCTTATTCAAATCAGTCCAAACACAGTAGACTTAATGAGTTCATAAGAAATTACCTTTCAAAACCTTTTAACTAGTTTTAACTCAAGAACATAAATTCTTAACAAGGGTTTGTCCCATATTTAAAGAAAAAGAAAAAAATAATAATAAACACTGGGAAGTGTAGCAACTTCAATAGAAATAATGGTAACAAGGCAGGAGAAGAAAACAAATTTAAAAGAAGTACAGAACAAGCTATATCTATCGATCCTTTGGTTGTTCGTAAGAATCCTTATTGCTTTAACAGTTTACAGAATTAAAGATTTGTATCCATAGTAGTTCATAGAGAAAAGAATATCCATTGGGAAGTAGGTATATGTATGTGTGTACAATAATTAAAATGGGGGGATATTCATATCAGTAGAGATATTAATTATAGACAAAACATGCACAGATATGTAGGTTGTAAGCAATTAAAGGAAGAAAAGTTGACAGCACGCTTTGTCTAAATCTGGGGCAGCTCTGCCACACTTGTTGCTTGCTCTTGTCCTCCCAAGTAGCCATAAATTCCTTTCCATACACTAACAAGTAATAATAATGATAATGGTTTGTGAAACAAGTTAAAGAGAGAATTGGGAAGGATACATGGCATGACCCAGAAAATGTATTTTTGTGATAGACTATTCGATCTTTTTGCCATCATTGTCACGATTTCTTTTCAGAGGGAACACTTGATATCATTGAATTTCTGTTCAAATTTCTCAAAATAGTGCCCATTTTAATGGAATTGGAATGTCAATCCAAGCAACGACAGGCTGATAATTTAGACTTACATCATGCAGAATAAAAGCACAATATTAACTTGGAGCTGGCATCTTATATTTATTCGATTAATCATTGGGAGCTTTCATTAGCTGTAATTTTGGTGTTCCAAATCTTTCACAATCCTGCTTCCATACATGCATGTCCATTCCATTATAAATATATAGATTCAAAGCATGTATATATGTGTATATATACATCCCATCTTCCTGTAACTCCTTCAATTCTTCCAATAGTTGGTCCCATTCTCAAAACAAATTAAGAAGTCTGTATAGCAATAAGTAAGGTATAACAACTCCACTGCACAACATTGAATGGAAGGTCTCCTATGATCACATTAAAGGACTATATATGTGCACATGTCAATGAGGGTCCAACCTCATACTCCTGCGTCTATATATATATATATACACACACACACACTAATAAAAATAAAACAAACTGCTAATTACTTATCAAAGTTATAGTACTGATAATCAATCAACCTTTAGTTCAATCATACTAAATCATCTTTAATAATCTGAGGTTACAAATTCGAATCTTAGGCAGTCAAATAGTAAAACAATGCTAATACATCAATTCTAACGTTGCATTAACATTTTAATGAGATAAACGTGTAAATGGAATAGTAGTAGTATAATATCGACTAATGGGGGATTGATGGAGGCAAAGCATGAGAATCAAGATGACATAATGATACAATACGAAGCAAGCAGCTGAATGCAGGGTGAGATGGAAGATGAGAGAATTGAAATGCATGAAGGGATCCAGCTTAATGGGTTGCAATAAATTCAGGTTTCCCAATTCTCATGGTTTGAATCAACCAATGCATTGCAATATGGGATAGATAATGACAGTTGCGTCCTATTCTCCTCCTTATTTATGCCTGTCCCGATTGTGCGTAAGCACATGCTTCTATTGCAGAACCTGTCCAGTTCCAAGCTTACATGAATCCGCACCTACATGGTTCTCTTTTCTTTTCTTTTTTTTTTTTTTCTCATCATGCACCTTACCCTACGATGAGCAAGCACACCTTCAGAAAAAAAAAACACATAATTTTATGTAAATTAAATTATATGTTTTCCCATTTTTTCCATATTTATTTATTTATGTATTCATATACATTGATGTACGTATAAATGAGAATGAATTTCGTATCTTCACATGATGGGCCACGTGATGATAAGTCTTAATCTTTAATTACTGCTCTGTAGGCTTTCCTCCCCACTTATTTAATTTTCCTGACATGAAAATGCATACCCATTTGTTAGAAGAAGAAAAATTGTTGATTTTCAAGATTTAATCCTCAAGAAAAAGAAAAGAATGACCCTTTTGTTTTTTGTTTTTTTTTTTTAAGTATGCAGTGGTGGGAAATTTATGTTATAGTATAATATATAGACGTAACAAAATTGAAAAACAAAGAGCAAAAAAAAAAAGTGCAAATTGGCAACTTCACATAAAAGGAGCTATTATTGACCAAAAAGAAGCAAGACGGCAATGTCATGGCAAAGAGAGCCCCCATTCAACATAATAGCAAAATAGAAGCTGACTTTTGAAAAGAAAGAAGAAAAAGATAGGACTTTTGGTTTTGGTAGTAGGAGAAGGGAAGAGAAAGAAGAGGAAGTTGAGCACTATTAGGGCAAAACAAAGAAGCCCGACAGCCCACCGACTATAGAAACCCACCTTTTGTTTGCTTTGAAGCTTAAATTACCTTTCCCTTATATGGGTCCTCGTCAGGGTAATTATCCCCTAAAATTTTGGACAGTGTCTTTTAAGATCACCCCACATTGTGCAGACATGCTGGCAAGGCTAAGACCAGCTTTGATTTACCCCACTCTTGGTTGGAATGATGTGGATGCCTGATGGTGATGAATAGTGTCCACAATGACACAGTGACTGCCATAATAGCCCTATTGGGTATGGTTCGAACCGACACTGATAGGGACAAGTCTAGTGTCACAATGAGGAGCTAAGGAAAGGGGGGCTAGCTAATTAAGCTACGTAAGGTCAGTTCAGTTAAGCTAAGGTAAGGTGGGGTGAGGATGACCAGGGTCACGGGGCTCATTTTCAGCTCCTGAGACACAGGCAAGTGGGTTGTGTGAGTTCATGAACTTAATGTCATGTGCAATTCACATGTGATGATAGAGCTCCAAAAATATAAATTTGAGGTGTTGTTTGTCATTACATTTAGTACATGGGATACAGTTATGCTTTTGCCCATTTAAGATACGACAACCTACCATTCAATAGCATAATCATGTCAGTAATTGTACTAATAACACACCCTCTCTAAAAGTTCTATTTGTTTTCTTGTCCACAACTATTCGCTACTGCCCAAATGATAATTAGTGATTCTAGTAAACTAACCCTTGTCCACTATTAGAATTTTTAGTCAAAACTCAGAAGGCTCCAAACTTGGCCACAGTTAGCAAACTTTGTTCATTTCCACACCAAAATACCATTCACTTCTTTTCCGCGTGAGCCCATTTTTTTGTTGAAAATGATAGGTTCTTGCATCTCTCAATTTTCTTAATGTCTGCTATTAAAATCACGAATGAGAATATCACATTTTGCTTGGCTCCAAAAACGAACAGTCTTCCCGGGCCCAAGTCCAGATTCTCCAGTTTTCAAGTGCAGGAACCACCAGGTCCATGTTCTCCACTTCGAATTTTTGTGTATCAGAATTTAGACATCCCACTTGTTCTGCAACCATGAATATTTGAGGGACAGACAGACCTTTGCTCTGCAACCATGAATATGTGAGGGACAGACAGACCGTGCCACATCATTGTTTTCTCAAAGCTAACTTCAAATCTCATACAACCAATTCTTCTCCATTCTTGCAAAAATTCCATTTTTATCTCCTGTATTTGGGACATTAACCCACTTTATCCAGCAGCTACCAACAAAGCCATCTGTAAAGTGCCATGGCACTGTCTTAGCACGTTGTATTCCCAGAGTTCTCCACCTGCCCATCATAAAGAACGAGGCTTTGCAGCTCGCTAAGGACCCATCCATACCCAGGACCAGGCCCTACTCACCTTCGCAAAGCACCATCAATGGTGTACAAACAACTCATTTTTCACGACTGCAATTTACACCAAATCAGGATAGTCATGCCATGTTTTTCATAACTTTCAAGTAATTAAAAAACACTAGACTCAGATTGACAAGATATATGTGAAACGCCCATGCATAGGGCATGTCTAGTGTAGATAGATGCTCCAAGCTCCAACTTCCAAAAATGCACAGAAATGTTGTAATTGAAATTACATCCACCACCTTATACAAGAGCTGAACAATCACTCTACCATAGACAAGCACGACCCAAACAACTAATAAGCCTACAAACTATATATTGTATATGGTTATCATACTCAATATCTTGATCCCTATGACCATCACAGCCTGACATGAAATATTTTGAAAAATGACAAGCATATAACAGTAAAATGGACACAGAGAACCACAAAAAGATGACCACCACCCCTCAGCTGTTCAAGTCCTCTAGTCAAATGTGTCATCATCATCATCAGGTAGAGGCTGACTAACTGCCGCAAGTAGCTCAGCTTCATGCCTGCAGAAACACAGAAGATCCAATCAGCCAAGGCATTGAAATGTGAAGTGGGTCACACAAAGATTAGGAAAAGGAAAACCTTAGGGTTAATTTAGATAGATATTTATTTGAAATGAAGGGCATCTGGATTCTAGATCATATTGGTTTTTTTACACAAATCTGAACCCAAGTTCATACGTGCCTAGTAAAAAGGAGCCTTCAATATTTTGTAATAAGAATAGTATGACAGAATATGTATCACTTTCAAACAGTTGGAATCCTCATGAACCATGATACAACTAGTCCAATCACAAAGTATTATTTTGAAGGAATGAAATGGCAAGAGAACAAAGAAAAGTTCTTACTGTTGCTGTGCAGCCAAATCAATTTGTACTTCTGGAGGTGCAAGCGCAGGAGTGGCAACAAAGTGGAGATTAGGGTCCCTGACATAGCCAAAACAATAATCAATATATAAGTATGATCCAAATCACTTGAATGCCAGCAATTAAAAGTGAAATATGTCATCATCTTCTTACCCAGCAAGCTTGCGGGCCAGGTACAAGAAAGGTTTCTCAAAATTGTAGTTGCTCTTGGCAGATATTTCATAGTACTGGAGATTCTTCTTCCTGTGAAAAGTAACCTGCTTTGCCTTAACTTGCCTGTTCTTCACATCAACCTTGTTCCCACACAGAACAATGGGTATATTCTCACAGACCCTGAGTTACAGCAATTAGGAAAAAAAAATATCACAATTTGAGACTACAAAAAATAGGCAAAATCCATCATAAATATAGCAACAAGAGAACTATTTTTTGTTCCCCCCTCCCCCTGGCCCCTCCTTTCTCTTTGGAAATAGGAAACAACAAATTCCTCATATAGGCTCCAGCTATTTCCACAGCTAGGATCCAGCTATCCACATTGTAGAAATATGTATTTCCCTGCTTGTTAACATACCGGCAGAGATCACGGTGCCATGTAGGGACATTCTTGTAAGTCAAGCGAGCAGTAACATCAAACATAATGATGGCACATTGTCCATGGATACTGCATATTGCAATGAAAATCAAGTTACAAAACCATCAAACAAGCAGTCAAAAATTAAGATACAGTCAAAACACATATATCACAAACCTCAACCAGTCACACACACACAAACAGGGGAAACTGGAAAGCAAGGAGGAAGGGAGAAGAGAAAAAGGGAGCGCATAAAACAATCAGGAATATTCAACACTAAGGAAATAATTACAAAGTGTTATTCTAACAACAGATAACTGCTTTCAATATGAAAAGCACATTAGTTCAGATATAAGTGCTCAAATTTGAATATTTAGAAAATGGTAGCATTATCATTACTGAGTGAGAAAAAGTATCAAAGCATAGGAAAAGGGGAAGAACATGCATTGCCAATGTATCAGAAGGTCGCGGTATTCTCAAGTTTTTATTTCTGACACCAACCAGTGAAATGGTAGCTTGAACATATTTCGTTCCCCATAAAGGAGGCCTAGAGCAGCAATACCATTCCTATTTCAATGTCAAATTAATCATTCTTCCTCAATCATTATTAGTATTTTAAATGAACATCTTGAACCAGACTCTGATAAATAATCACATTCATTGTACTTGCAAAAATTTCCCACAATCACAGTGGACTAGGACTGTTATAAGTATGCATGTGCACAATCTACTCAACTTCTAATTTCCCAACTCAATTGTGCTCCTTGAAGATGATCAATTGAATTGCATCTATATTTCCAATGGAAGCAAATCCCTCCCCTCTCCCCAAACCCAAACCAAACAATAAAAATAAAACAAAATGAACAATAAGCTAGAATCTGATTGAAATTCAACATCAGTTCATTGGACATAAGAAACCAGCTTATACAATTCACATTGGTTCAGAGCCAAGCAATTCAGCAATTGCTAACTTATCCATGGAAGAACATGACCCCATAGAACATGTGGGTAAACCAGAAGTGCAACTCAAGCACTTAATAATGTGATAATGTCAAAAATTCTGAATCCATAAGGACACATTAATAGACAGGTCCAAGCCATAGACATTCATTTTACAACCCCCTCCCCGTTCTAACTAATTTGTATAATAATAACAATGAAAAATAAAAAAAAACAATGGCAGTAATTATAAATAATTGACTCACTAATAACCATCTCTGAGACCACCAAATTTCTCTTGGCCAGCTGTATCCCAGCAGTAGAATCGAATCTGTCCGCAGTTAGTAAAGAAATCCAATGGATGAACTTCGACACCAATAGTTGCTGCCATCGTTGGAAACAAAATATGCAACAGTCAGCACAAAATAAAAGCGAAACAAGAAAAGAATCATAGCTTTTTTAAAACACTAACGTTCATATTTCTTCTCAAACTCCCCTGTCAGATGCCTCTTCACAAATGTAGTCTTTCCTGCAGCAAGCAATCAGAAAAACACTTGCACATGACACCTCCATAAATGACCATAAAATATTAATTAAATACCTATCATCAAAATGTGACCAAATAGGAGTAAAAAGAAGAAAAACCCTATCATTTCAACAAGGTTTTATATATTAATAATAAATCAAAACCAAATTACAATACTAATAGTTTCAAATACATCGGCAAGGTAAAAACAAGTAACTGAGTAGAAAAATTACCGGTGCCTCCATCGCCGACAATGACAAGCTTGAAGCTCGGGTAATCGACAGTCTGTTGATTGGGTAAAGCCTGAAATGAACAAGAACCAATGGGTGCAACAAAAAAGATTAAATGGAATGGAAATCACAAGAAAAGTAGTAGGAAGATACCATTGGCGTTTGGGATATGGAAAACAAACAAAGAGATTAGGCTATTGATTCATACTAAATGCGAGGATGGAGACCAGGGGAAAAGGGAATTTATATGGAGAGAGATAGCTTGAGGTTGCAGCAGCGTGGCTTTAAGTTGACGCAACTCGCTTCCGCCAATTATTGCTTCGGATATGCTCTGCATGACTAACGCACCGTCCGATCTGTTTTCAGCTTATGATCCACGCGTACTTAGTTTTTGACTTCTTTTCATTTTTACCCTCTCCTTTTTATTATAAATTTATTTTTTAAAAAATCAAAATTATTACCCTTCTCAATTTTGTACTTATTCTGATAAGAGCGTGCGTATAATGTATTATTGGACTCAACTTAATATAAACTTAATTTAAAATTTACAAGTTTTGATTTAGATTTATTATTTTTAGGTTGATACTATGATCTCTCCAATTTTTTTTAGAAATCAATATATAGTGTGATTTTTCAGTATAATATTTTACTCTCTGTTCACCAATAAATTTATTGGGTAAACTTTGGTAGGTGAAATATTACTCTTATTCCACAACAATTAGTATCAGAGTCAAAAGTTACTCTTAGTATACATTGTGGTTGCAGTTTAATCTGAACTTCCACATCAAAAAAAATTTTCTTAGTTTAGTTATATTTCGTTTTAAAAGCTATTGGAGAATTTTGTAATCGAAATGGATAGCTCTTCAAAAATATCCACACCTACCACGTCAACAATTTCATCACAGCCCATTTGGGCAAGAACTGTCATGGCAAATTCAAAATTGGCGGTGAAAATCTTTGATGGCACAGGTCATTTCGGTATGTGCCAAGTGAGGTTCTAGACGCTCTTTTTCAGCAAGATCTAGATATTGTCATTGAAGATGAGAAACCAGATGATATTGAGGAGAAAGATTGGAAGACGATCAATCGATTGGCATGTGATACAATTTGATCATGCCTTTCTAGAAAGCAGAGGTATGCATTCTCAAAAGAAATCTCTACAAATAATTTATGGAATGCATTAGAAGAAAATTTTCTGAAGAAAAACAGCCAGAATAAGCTTCACATGAAGAAGAGGTTGTTTCGCTTCACTTATGCACCGGCTACCATAATGAATGATCACGTTACTAGTTTTAATCAGTTGGTTACTGATATAGTGAATGTAGATGATACATTTAAAGATGAGGATCTAGCTCTGATGTTGTTGGGATCACTTTTCGAGGAGTTTGAGTTTCTTGAAACTACTCTACTTCACGGGAAGGCTGTTGTATCTCTTAAACAAGTGTATATTGTCTTATACAGTTATGAACTAAGAAAGAAGGACAAGAAGGTTGATTACAACAGAGATGCAGAAGCTTTGGTAATCAGAGGCCATTTGCAGAATCAAAGTAGGAGAAAGAAGGGGAGATCCAAGTCAATGCTCAATTTGAGCAAAAATGAGTATGTCTTTTGTCGAGAAAAGGGGCACTGGAAGAAGGATTGTCAAAACTGAGAAATAAGGGCAATCCCGATAAAGGAAAAGTTGTAGCATAATTAAGTGTTGCTGAGATTGATGATACAATGTCAAATTACTCACTTGCTACATCATCAAATGGTTCTTATGATTTATGGCTACTAGATTCAGCATGTATCTATCATATGTGTCCCAACAATGAATGGTTCTTTGATTTTAAAGAACCTAAAAATGGTGGAGTTGTCTACACAGCAAACAACATCCCTTTGACAACATATGAGATTGGTTTGATTCGCTTTAGAAATGCGGATGAATTAATCATCACTTTAACAAATGTTCGTTATGTGCCAGAATTGAGTAAAAATCTCATCTCTGTCAGGAAACCTATACTTAAAATGGTTTGAGGTGAAAGTGAAAAATAGAGTGATGAAGATTATCTCTGGTGCACGTGTGATATTGAAGGGAACAATTTGTACCACTATTTGGGTAGTACAGTTACAGGGACAGTAGCAGCAACAACTTCTATTGATGATCGAGAATCAAAAGCAACCAAGCTATGGCATATGCACTTGGAGCTTGCTAGAGAAAAATCCTTGAATTTGCTTGCTAAGCAAGGATTATTGGAAGGAGTGCAAACTTGCAAATTAGACTTTTGTGAGCATTGCATCAAAAGGGAAGCAGATAAGGGTCAAATTTGGGACAATAATCTATAATACTGAAGGTATCTTGGATTATGTTCACTCTGATGTTTAGGGTCCATCCAAAACTAGTTCTTTGGGAAGGAAACACTATTATGTGACCTTTGTTAATGATTTTTCTCGAAGAGTATGAGTGTACACAATGAAGACAAATGATGAAGTGTTAGGAGTTTTCCTTAAATGAAAAAAGATGGTGGAAACTCAGACAGACAAAAGGATCAAACTTCTCCGAACAGATAATGGTGGAGAATATAAAAGCGATCCATTAGAGAAAATTTATGAAAATGAAGGCATTGTCAGACACTTCACTGTCAGATCTACACCACAACAAAATGGTGTGGCAGAACACATGAATCAAACATTATTGGAGAAAGTTTAATGTATGTTATCAATGTTGAGTTAGATAAAAAATTTTGGGCTAAAGTTGTAACATATGTGTGTCACCTCATCAATCGTCTGCCATCTACTGTTATTGATGGAAAGACGCCATTAGAGAAATAGTTTGAAAAGCTTGCTGCAGATTATGATTCCTTACATGTATTTGGTTCCACTGCATACTACCATGTTAAGGAGTCAAAGTTGCATCCAAGAGCAAAGAAAACATTGTTCATAGGGATCACCTATGGCATAAAAGGCTATCGTCTATGGTGTCTAGAGACAAAGAAAATAGTTTTTAGCAGGGATGTCACCTTTGATTAATCTATCATGTTAAAAAAGGTGGATGTTGAGGCATTAGATGATACTCCCAAACAGTTGAAGTTTGAGAGTAGCAACCCCAGCAGATAAAGAAGGTATTGAAACCCATCCTACAGTAGAAAGAGATTCTCAAGAAAAAAGAGTTCAAGGACTTACTCAATAACTTGAACCGAGTACATCTAGAAGGTTAGAGAGGGTGCATAGAATGTCTGGCTGTTTTGCTGATATGGTGACTTATAAGAATCAATAGGATTAC
>CATIWR010245768.1:0-45974 GCA_949677035.1 Omphalea diandra | reverse complement strand
AACCTTACAATATGGTGTTTAATGCTCACACCCAACAATTAACAATCTTATAAAGAAAATTGAAAGAAATGAGTAGCAAAGATTGAGAGCTTTTTCTCTTAATAATGAATTTCTTAACCTTGTCATTTATTAATGTTTGGTGGAGTATTTATACCCAAATTCCACCAAAGAGACTAACGGCTAGTCCATATGTCAGCTTCCCATTGGTGATTTCCAATTTTCCTTACGAAAGTCAAAAGTTGTGGCTTTGTGTCTAACATCTAGTTCATGTGGCAGCTTTTCATTAGTGCTTCAGGAAAATATAGACATTGTGTTTCTTCAGCCAGCATAGGTCGCGATCACGATTTTCATTATACTGATCGCGATCCTGACCGCGAAACAACTTGCCAAAATGTGCAACTTTTACTTCTCAAATCGCGGTTACTACCAACATATAGCCTTCACAATTTTTAACTTCTAACGGCTTACTAGGACACTTGTCAAGCTCTGATTGTGGACTTCTTTCCCTTTGAAGCTTTTTGTAATTCGTGGTCTCGACTCCGACGCGACATAGACTGCAAATTTGTTTGTCATTTTTGGTTTGCTTCATTTTGCTTGTTTGCGGTCGAGAATGACTCTGCGATTTAGCCTGTCTGATTTTTGGCAAGTCTTATCAAGAGTCGCGGTTGCGAATCCTTGATTGCAGTCGCATGTCACTTTGGAGTTAGAGAGATTTTCTTCCAACTTAACTTGAGAGACTTATTTTTTCGCAAAATCAACACTTAATAAAAACATTAGTAATGATCAATCTCCTTTGTCAAGATCAAAAGAGGTTATAGACTTAGGATTAACCATCTTAGTCCAACATTATTATTGTTATTATTATTATTATATTTTTAATGAAGATATATATTTTTATTATTTGATAATGAAAAAAGTTTGATGTAGGCATGGATAACAAGCCTAAGGATCCACTCCAAATCCAAGGTCCAATAATAAGGGGCGGCTTAAGAAGTTCAAGAAGGCTATTGGAGCTTTTATTCAAAAGGAAAAAATAACTAGACTAGCCCAAATTCATCAAGTTAGGCATATGAAGCAAGATGCTCAAGTTAGACTTGTTGGACATTTAGTGGGTTCAATCAATGGATCTTCTTGAAGCTTAATTAAGGTCCATTTAAACTAAATTAAGGCCCATTATTGGCAGGTCTAATAAATGGAGACCAAGTTCAAAATTCTATGATTTTAGGACAAAAATGGTTAGGACAAGACATGTGTGAATAAGACATGCTGGATAAAGTTGTCTTGTCATAACAAAACATAAGCTCCAATAACATGGGAACTAGTTCCAAGAACATGGAAACTCATGTCCTAAGATAAAACATCACCAGTTCAACCCAATTAAGAAAAGATATATCTCATTCGAGATTCTTTAAGATTCTTCAAAGATTTTCCAAGATTCTTCAAGATCCTTTCCAAGATTTGTAAGATTCTTCTAAGATCTTCCAAGATTTGCAAGATTTTTTCAAGATCTTTCCTATTGGTCGAATTAGCTTTCTTGCATAACTAATAGTATCCTTATTAGTTTTCTTTTCTTGTAAGCAATTTCATTTAAGTCTTTTATTTAGGTTAAAACAATTATGCCCAAATACCCTTAGCTAATCATGTTTTTTGTTTTATTTTCCTTATTATTTTAGGATATCTTATTAGCTATTCTTGGTGGCTAAGTCCATGTAGCTGAAATCTTTAACTATTTTTCCTAAGGCTTTTAGTCTTTCATTCTAGTTAGGAAATTGATGATTGTAAGGCTATTTATAGCCCTCCCATTCAGCTAAAGAGCTTTTAATGAAGAATTTTTGTTTCAACATATATTGCTAGTGAGATTGATTTTTCTTCTTGAATTCTTGAAAGGACTTAGTGAGATTATTGAGTATATGCTTAATAATTTCATAAAATTCATTAATTCTAATCTTAAATTAGCTTAGTTAATTTAGGGTTTGGAATTAACACACTTTAAATCTTCATAACTTAGGTTGCTAGAAACAAATTTCTAGAGGTTTAGTTGGGATTTGAAGATTAAACTCTTTGCTTGATTCTTGAAAGATTTGGGACTTATGTTCAAAGTATAAGGGTAAGGATCTAAACCAATTTTGTTTGGTATCAAAGCTAAGGCTTCAATATCAAGTAGGTATCCTTGAAATTAATTGTTCTTGGTGTTCATTATGTTCTTAGCATTCAAATCACATTCTTTTTCTCATTGAATCTAAGTCATGTTTTTCTTCATCTTTTGTGATCCAATATATTTTGTTCACTTTTGTATCATCAAATTAGTTTGTTTTATCATAATTAATCATTCTTTTATCCTTGATTTCAGTCTAAAATGCATGCTTTACAAAAATACTAAAATTTAGGAAGTTGCAATTTCCTTGTTTTCTTTATTCTATTTGGGTTTCTTATTTCTTTCCTTCAATTCCTTTAATTCTTATTGTTACATGATTATTTTGGTGTTTGTTTTTAGTCTAGAATCGAGCCATATCATCTAAATCAAGGGAAAAGTTGAAATTTACAAATTGCCCTAAATCTCCTTAATTTAGCTTCTAAAGTGTTTCTTGTAGTGTTTGAGTTGTTCTTTGTATTTTATGTGATTTTAATTCTATTTTATCTTCAGAGTTAAAAAAAGAAGGCAAAAGAAAAGAAAAGAAAGAAGAAACTAGTTGCAAATTGAACCAACATTGCAAAAGGGAGTTGGTTTGAGTTGTACAAGTTCTAATTCAACTTCGACTTAAAATTCCTTATTTTTTGAGTTCAGAACAAACTATACAACTTCTAAATTCATTATTCTTCCTTAAATTGTGATTAAACCTAGTTCTTTACTAAACTTGTTTGCTTTGCAACCAATTTATTTTGGGGCTTTATAGAATGAACATAACGACAAAATAAAAATTTTTCTACATAGGAAACCCATTAAGGATTCATGTGATTTGATTAAATATAAAAAAAAAGGATGCATAAACCTTACCAATTTGGATAAAAGACAAAAAATTATTGGAAAATAGAGAGAGAATTTACACCGGTAACACTCAATCTCGAGCTTGGAGTGTAAATCATTGGATTAAGATGCTACTAAAATGATGTACATCCTTTGTAGGTATCCACATGAACATGCTCTCCAAAACAATTAGTGTGCTAGCACTATGGTTTCTCTCTCTCTCTCTCTCTCTCTCTCTCTGTTTCTTTGTCTTTAAAATGTTTTCTAAATAAGTAACATGAATGTTCTCGCGCTTTTATAAAAAAACCTTAACCATACATATATATTTTAACTGTTAAGATATTTATGCTAACTCTGTATCCTAAAAGGTACAAATAAGATAATATTTCTTTTCATTTTAACTTTTAAAATAAAATAAATATCTAAATAATTTAGATAATATCTATAATTATCTTAATTATAAATAGAGAGCAGTAAAATCCTATTTCACTTTGGGCATATTTTATATGTGCGATCCGGTAGGTTTGCATAATATTGATGGTGGGCTAAAACCTATTTTTGACCTATAAGTCATAAGTGGCCTCTAGCTAGACATTATGACTACCTAAATTATGTGAAGGTCAATAATCCAACCTAACATATTTTACAAATAGTATTACAATCATTTTGCCACATTATATCTCAATTAAACATAAAACATGAATCATGTCATCCTTATACAGTTGAATTGTTTCCCGATCTCTAAGTATATTGATGTAAAATACTATTGATAACCTTTATCAATTTATTTCCACATGATCACGCAATCTATTCAGTCTAATCTATTAAAGGGCCCGAAGATATATTTTTCATAAATATATAAAGGATCAATTCCTTTTCAATCACTCATTTTCCTCTATATGATTTATTTCGTGTCCAATATTAGTCTATATAATCATTTAATAAAGATAATGTTGGATTGTATTGAAACATGAAGTTTATCATATTAGAATCCATAGTAATTTTTAGGTCAGAGAATTAAGTTAATAGTGGTGCATGAAAATTACTTATGATAGTTTATCTATGTAGTGTTATCATAGTAGTCGATCCAATACAATGTTAAATATGCATTTATATGTTTGACTTAATATCACATATCCATGACTAGTAAAAAGTAGTCATCAACCAAAATATATACTAGTCTTCATTCATTATTATCCTAACACTAATAACGACTAGGAACAATTTAGAATAGAATTCTTTACGCCTAAAGGTTTTACTATAAAGTCACAAACTTGGTGACAATAGGTAGGATAAACTATTCATGAAATTTATCATTTAGCTGTAAATAAATGAGATATTTAATAAAAAAGCAACTATGTCATTATTAATAGAATATCCATTACAAGAAATAGCCTAGGGCACATAACTAATAGTCTCCCACTTACACTAGGCACAATAAAAAATGTATCTAATATCCATTGACCTAGCATGAGTCTCATGCTTTTAATTATGACTGTATTTTGGTGAGTGGATCAACAATGTTGTCATTGTTTGGCACTCTACATATCTTCACATCTCTCCTCTCAATGGTCTCTTAAATGAAATGGAAATGCCTAAGTATGCGTTTGGATTGTTAAAATGATCTTGGTTCCTTAGCCTGTGAAATGCTAGGAATAACATCCAATCTAGTGATGAAATTCTTTATCCAAATAACTTCCTTAACTGCTTTTAAGATGACTATGTAGTCATTTTTTATTATAGATCAACCATGGTGTCTTACTTTGAACTTCTTTATCTTACTGCACCTCCATTCAAAGAAAACACATAATATAACTATGATCAAAAGAAATTCTTATTAGATTGGAAGCTAGCATATGTGTAACCATTTACATCTAACACATCTTTCTGTCCCCCTTATATTAATAATGTGTCCTTAGTTCTTCTTAAGTACTTAAGGATATTCTTAACTGTTTTTTGATGACTTTTATCTAGATTTGATTAGTACTAACTCGTTATACTCAGTGTATATGAGACATCAGGTTGAGTACGTAACATGACATACATGATAGATCCAATAATAAAAGTATATGGAATCTTACTTATGCGCTCTCGCTCATCTTATATGTGTGGACACTAAGTCTTATTACGAGTTATGCCATGTGATATTAGCAAGAATCCTCTCTCAGAATCTTGCATGCTAAACCTAATCAATACCTTATCAATGTAAGACCCTAACTTAGGTCAATATGCCTTTTAGATATATCTCTATATATCTTGATGCCCAATATGTAGATGGGTTTCACTTAAGTCTTTCATTAAAAAATAATTCCCAAATCACAATTTAACATTTTGTAGAAAAGGGATATCATTTCCAATGAGTAATATATCATAACCTATAAGACAAGGAAAACTGCTACACTCCCACTAACCTTCCTATAAATACAAAGCCCATCTTTACTTTTTATGAAGCCAAACTCTTTGAATGCTTCATGAAAATAAAGATTGCAACTCCGAGAAGATTATTTCAATCCATAAGTGGATTTTGAAGCTGTCAAACCTCTTTAAAATTCCCAGGACTGGCAAAACCTTATAGTTGTGTCATATACACATACTCAAGGATTTCCATTAAGAAATGTTGTTTTGATGTCTATTTACCATATCTCATAATCATAGTTGGTAGTTATGGCAAGGAGAATTCAAATGGATTGAAGTATAACAGCTAGAGAAAAAGTTTCATCATAGTTTATACCATGTGTTTGCTTATAACCTTTTACAACCAACCTTGCTGTATAGGTATCCACATTGCCATCCATTTATATTTTCTTTTTAAAAACCCATTTTGCACGAAATAATTTTTAAACCATCAAGTGGATTAACCAAAGCCCATACTCATTGTCACATATGGATTACATTTCAGATCTCATGGCCTGTAGCCATTTCTTAGAGTTTGGACTATCTATAGCCTTTTGCTAAGATGTGGGATCACTTTGGTTTATAAGCATCACTTTATTACTATTAGTTAAGAGAAATTCATATCTCTCAGGTATTTGATGTGTTCTTATAGACCTTCTTGGAGCTTGTGTTTTCAACAACTACTTGCGAATCATGTTGAGATTCCATAGGTAGTTTAACATTATCTTATGGTTCTTGAACTTCTTCAAGTTAAACTTTACTCCTATTAATTCATTTAGAAATGAACTCTTTCTTAAAAAAACACCATTTCAAGCAGCACAAACTTTATTCTCAGAAGTATTATAAAAGTAATATCATTTAGTTTCTTTAGGATATCCTAAAAAGTAGCATTTGTCTGATTTAGTGCCATTTTATCTAAAATTTGATGCTTCACATAAGCATCACAACCCCAAAATCTTTAAAAAAGAAAAACTAGGTGATTTCCTGGTCCATATCTTATATGGGTCTTTTCAATCACCTTTGATGGAACTCTATTCAGTATGAATGTGGTAGTTTCTAAGGCATATCCCCTAAATGAGATTAGAAGATTTATTTGACTCATCATAAATCAAACCTTATCTAATAAGGTTTAATTTCTCCATTAAGATACACCACTCCACTATGGTGTTCTTAGTGGAGTTAGTTATGAGACTATCCCACAATCTATAAGATGATTAGTGAATTCTTGGATTTAATGTCAACCACCTTGATCTCATTGAAGTGCTTTAATACTTTTACTAGGTTGGTTTTGTACTTCATTTTTTGAAAATTTTGAAAATTTCAAAAGATTTGGACTTATTTTTCATAAGATAAATATAACCATACTTGTTATAATTATCTGTGAAAGTAATGAAGTATTGAAAACCTCCTTTAGTATTTGAACTTAATGGCTTACATATATCAATATGTACTTGGTCTAATAAGTCATTAGCCATTTTATTATGTCGTGTGAAAGGGGCTTTAATTATTTTGCCTAATAACCAAGATTCACATGTTTTAAATTATTCAAAATCAAATGAATTCAAAAGTCCATATTGTTAGAGCTTTGATATGCGTTTCTTATTTATATGGCCCAAAAGACAATGCCAGAGATAATCAAAATTAGAGTTATTAGATTTTTGCTTCTTGGTATCAATATTATAGTTAGACTTAACATTATTGTTTTCAAGATTTAGGACATAAAGAATATCTAATAGAAGAGCATAGCCATAACTTATGTGATCATAAGGAATAAGGCATTTATTATTCTTAATAATAAATTCAAAACCTTCCATGTACAAATAAGAAATAGAAATAATGTTCCCATTCAAAGCAGGCATATACTAACAATTATTCAATGTCAAAATAAGCCACTAGGCAAAGCTAGCTTATAAGTTCTTACGAATAAGGCAATAACTCTTGCTTCATTTGGAACTCATAGGTTTACCTTGCCATTGGCCAAATATCTACTCCTTTTTAGGCCCTACATATTATTATAAATGTGATATCAACATCCACTATCTAATACCTATGAGGTGGAATAAAAATTAGATAAATCGACCTCTATAATATGGATAACTGAAGTAGTAACCTAAGTGTCCCTTTTCTTTTTCAAACCATCCAGATAGAGCTTACCATTTCTCTTATAATGACCTGACTCATTATAAAAAATGGAATGCTCCCTCCTTTAGAGGTTTGGGTTTATACTTCTTTAAGTCCTTTGTAGTAATCTTGTTTCTCTTTCTCTTTCTGTTTCTTTTTTTTTTTCCCATCCCTTTCCCTTTGTTGACCATTAGAACATCTTTGGTGTTATTCTTGATGTTTTGTTTAGTAGTCTTAAGCATCCCATGCAATTTAAAAATAGTCTTCTGTATATTATGGATGTTATAGTTCATAATGAACACATCATATGAATCGGGCAAGAACTAGAGAATAATGTCAGCAACTAGCTCTTAGCTAACGACAAGGCCAAGTTTCTATAAGTGTTTAAGATGACCCTTCCTCTTCAAAATATAAGGATTGATTAGGCTATCAGTTGCTAACTTGCACGAGAGTAGAACCTTATTAGTATCGAAGCTTTCAATTAGGGCCTTATCTTGGAAGGTGTCCTTTAGATGACCCACCATAGTTTAAGCCTCTATTTCCATCAATTGCATTTGAAGCTCTAATTCCATGTTGGCAAGCATGAGGCAAGTGACATCAACTGAGTCATTCATATGCTTTATGTGAGCATTCCTTTGAACTCTAGGAGCATTAGAAGTAGGCTCTGTATGGATAGATTGATCTAAGGCATATTCCTTCCTTTATTGCTCAAGAATAATTCTTAAATATCTATACCAACCTAGGAAATTAGTCTCATTCAATTTATCCTTCTTAAAGATCAATCACAGTGATAAATTAGAGGTATTGTTTGAAGCCATAATCTATAATAGAGATATATAAAGTTTATTTAGCATTTTATTAAATATTAACTCTTACTAAATTTTATCAAATCATTCACCCTCAAATTATAATTTTTCAATAATTAAAATATTCAACGGGCCAAGATCTATATCTAACCTAATTCTAAGTAAACTTTGGCTTATCACTTAAAATTTGGTTATTGTTGGCCTAGTGCACCAAGAAGGGTGGTTGAATTGGTGGGAGATATAAAATTTAGAAGAAAAAGTAAGATGATTAGAGAATTAAGAAGGTGTAGAAAAAGATAAAAACAAGATGTTCATAGTGGTTTGGGTGTTAACAAACCCTACATCCACTTCCCAGTTCTTCACAATTAGGTATTTCACTCAACTAAAAAGGTGTTTCCAAGCTCACACCTAACTTGTACAATTTGTTTTTTAAGGCTCACACACAACCATTACAATTAGTGTTTTTAAGCTCACACACAACCTCCCTCAATTTGCATTTTTAGGCTCACACATAACCTTTACAAGAGTTATGAAAGCTTAGGTAACTCTCAACCTAATAATAAAGGTGTTTAATGATAACACCAAACAATCAATAACACGTAAACAAGAATAAAGAAGAATTAGTAGAAAATTTGCAAGAGTTTGGTTACAATAAATAAATTCTCTTACTTTACATCTATTTGTTCGAGTATTTATAGCCAACATCCAACAAAGAGATGTTGCTCATAAACTATCCCTAAATCTTTAAAGGAAGCTAGGTATATTTTGAATTAAATGCCTATCAGACATAAATCACGATTGGGACTGGCATTTTGTGGTTTTAATTTTCCAAAATATGTTGGAAAGCCTGAAATCATGACAAATAACCCCATTCTATGTCTAAATGACTAGTCCACATGTCCTTCATTCATTGGTCAATCATGAATATAGCCGTTATGTTTGACCAACCAATAAAAAGTCACAGTTGAGATCTAATTCCTTCTTGGGCGCGATAGAGACGACGAATTCTTCTATTTGGTAGGGAGACAACACTTTCTTAAGTCACGGTCACGACAGATGCTTCACCCTTGCGATTTTTTATATTTAATGGTTGCCTTGGACACTTGGCGTAATTTGGCTATAGACTTAATTCCCTTCTATTTAGTATGAAATTTGCTATTGTGACTTTAGACGTGAACACCACTATGAATTCCTCTGTAAGTCAATCAAGCAATCCTTGGTTGAATCGTGGCTGCAAATTCATCTGGGAATTCTTGTGGCCTAGCTTCATCTATCCTTATTGTAAGGTCATAATCGCGAATTATGGGATACTGACTGCGAATTTGGACGTCTTTCTCAAAGTTAGAGATTTAGACTTCCATCCAACTTCCAATGAAGAAATATCTTATAAACTACAAAACAACATTAAAACAAAACATTATAACTAATCAATCTCTATTGTTAAGATCAAAAGAGGCTTGTGACTTAGGTTTGACCAACCTAGTCCAACAATCTCCTCTTTTTGATTTTGACAACTAAGATTGATCTTAAAGAAAATTAAATGCATGAGTTGTAAAGTTGGGATGGTCAATGATCAAATAATCAAAGAATAATCAATGAATTATAAGTTTGAAAGAGTAAAATAATCAATATATTACAAGTTTGAAAGAGTCAAATAATCAATGAATTCTAAGTTTGAAAGAGTAAAACTCCTATAGCTATTGCTCACCCTCAACTTATGCTTTCCTTATGCACATTACTATTTTCTCTCCCAATGTTATTCTCTCCCCCTTTGGCAAGATCAAAAAGAGGGTTAAGTTAAAAGAGTGAATGAGGTGTATAAATTGAGATAGAGTAGACATAAGGAGCATATAAGTATAAAAAAAATAAAGAAGAGCAATTACATAGCATGAAGAAATGAATCGCAAAACAAACACTTTTATATATATAAACTGTAGTATCACAAGCTTTACATAAAGATCATAAAAGAAACAATAAAACAAGAAATACTAAAGATAATCTAGAAGATTGGAGAGCTATCATCATTTTTAAAATCATCAATGCCTTCATTTGGCTCTCCATTTTGAGCTTTATCATACTCCTCAACCTTTTAACTATCCTCCTCTTCAGGTATGTACTCCCAATCTTCAAAATATGAAAGATGGTAGGGAGCAACACCTGCTTTCTCCTGAAGATCCACCAGATCACTATGTAGGTGGGAGAAGAGGAGAAATCATCTCTTAATCATCCTCATCATCTTGTCAAGCTTCTTGTTGATGGAAGCAAGAGTGATTTTGGTTTTGGGTTTAGGTTGGGGAGGTGGAACAGGTTGTGCTCCCTTTTCAATGGCTATCCTTTTTCTTTTTGAGGCATGGAATGTTTCCAATTTCTTTGCGCCAAAAGCACCCAATGTATAAGTATATGAATCAGGGTGAATGGTTTTAGCATTATGACCATAAACAGTCATAAATGCCTTAAATGAAGGATTGCAAATGTAACATCCCCAAACACGTTCATTGGCATTATCACATGAACATAAGCATTAGATAAATAATCATTTAGAAGCATCGTTGTAGTTGGGGACACTTGAACATATATGTAATGTTTGTATAGTTGCATGACAAATTGTTTTATGTTGTGTGCATGTTATAACATCATAAATAATGATGTTATAGAGCTTATTTTAAAATATAAGGGGCATCTAGGAATTAGGAGATGGATGAAGCTGTTTAAGGAGTGAGGAAGAGGGACTAAAAGAGGAAAGTGAACTTCCAACCAATAGGAAAGCAACACCATGATTTTGTCTTGTTACAATAGGTTTACAAGTGGAATTTTTAACCCTTTAGGATCAGAATATAAAGCTTAGATATGAGGTACATCAGAAGAAAGAGAGAGCTAAGGAAGAAGAAAGGAAAGAAGAAGAAGAAGAAGAAAAAGGAGAGGGAGAAGAGTGAGCTGCCTAAGGAGGAAGCCTAAGGTTTTCTAGTTCTGGGACAATAGGTAAGTTAATTTATCTTCTTCTCAAATAAAATTAACCACTCATGACATGTTAATCATGCATGATTAGTGAGAATTATGGAGTATTTGAGGTAGAACTCTTGGATGGAAGTTAAAATTCAAAAGAACAAGAGCTGATTGTGTTGATTTTATTGTTAGAGCAGAATTTTGTACCCACTATTTCATAACCCTAAAAGAGGAATTAGAGAAAGTAAGAAATATGAAAGTTGCAACTTTTTGCCTCATCTAAATGCATATGGAACAGTTTTGCTTCCTTTGGTGTGTGTGAGGAGTTATGTCTCCTTCATCACAACCAACCGAAATCACCTCAGTCTTTCTGTTTTCTTATATATTAGTGGCCTTAAGTTCTTATTTTGATAAAGTTTAAAACATAAAATTTGTAGGATTATATCTCCTCTAAACATCTGTGAAGCAGTTTGAATTTATTTGTTGTTTGGAAAGAGATATGTCTCATTTATTGTGACTGACCCTATACCCGGATGAAACCTCACCTATCTTTTAATTATGTTTTCCAAGAATTTGACAGCAATAGATTAGGAATTTGGTGATGTGTTAAACTTGAAAGATGTATATTTATATATTATCTACATGACTGTAAAATATTGTTCCCAAATTTTATATGATTGTTGAGATATTGACCCCTTCATTACGACTGATTATCACCATATTGAAAATCTGCTCACCCTGAGATTGGTCATTTGTTTTGGTGATTTATAGACTGAATTAGACAATGAGTAAAACATAAAAAATGTTCCATTATGTGTTGAGTAACTTTTGGTGAATCAGTTTTGTAATTTGATTTTTAAAATTTGAGATATACCCAAGAATATAAGACCTACTCAGACTGAGATTATATTGAAATAGAGCAATATTTAAAAATTCACCCCATTTTCTATGTGTCTTATATTAGCCTGAAACTCGAATATGTTGTATCATTATCTGTCTAGTTGATTTTAAAAAAAATCAAGTCATTTGGATAAGTATATCTAGAATTATAGTTGTGAGAGTGTAGCAAGCCTAGGCTGCCATATAAGGAAAAATATGCATAAACACTAGGTCCACTTGTATGGATCACGCCATAGTTACATACCAAGCATTCATAATCATTTTGGCATACTTATAACCATGTATGTATCAAATGTTAGGATCTCAACACTTTGAGGAAGCCCTAGAGAGAGAACAAAACCTACCGTAAAGGTTGGTTACATCAAAAGGTGAGTAAAAATCATAATTAGATTCAATGTGTGTGTGTGTGATAATTTTGTGATATGATTATGTTCTATTACATGCATATATGATTGAATTGTTACATTTTACATGTGAATGCATGTCAAGTGAGAATCATATACTCTTAATGATTACTTGGTATACCATTTGTGAATGAGCACTTGCACATGGAACTAAAAAGATGTTGTGGCTGGCTTGTCAAACACTTGCAAATCTCGTGAAAGATGGACTAATAGGTCCCATTGGCACATGTTATTAATCACGTGGAAGATGGACCAATAGTTCCCATTGGAACATATTATTGATCAAATGATTCACTTTTTATATGTTGGCCAGCAAAATCAAATGTCACTTGAATCACATGAATTCCCGTGAGCAGTGTTTTCCTAGTAAGGTCACGACATAAAAAAAAAATCTATTGCACTTACACTTGCATCATCAATTGTTATACTTGTTGTAATGTATCCTGATGATATTCTTATATTGGTTGTGCCATAAGAATTTGATTATTATTTTTATTCATTAAGTCGAGAATCACCAAATCACAACTATATTTTTCAGATAC
The DNA here is from genome assembly GCA_949677035.1 of Omphalea diandra. Taxonomy (NCBI): domain Eukaryota; kingdom Viridiplantae; phylum Streptophyta; class Magnoliopsida; order Malpighiales; family Euphorbiaceae; genus Omphalea; species Omphalea diandra. Next base: position 32,899 of record CATIWR010245768.1, on the reverse strand, counting down.
CAAAGAATCAGGATTGGACACTTTGGTGCTTAGAGTTTTACATTGAGGCACATGGACCACAGGTCATTAGCTGAATTCCAACTCTCTCTCTCTCTCCTTGTGTCATATACATGCATTTAGATAGGAACTAGTTATGGTCACTAGTCTTGACATTAGTTAACATATGTGTACATTAAATACATGTTTAATTGTGTATATATAATGAATAACACCTTTATGCATATGTATTTTAGACATGAATGCTATAAGTTTTGTAAATAAATGTGGTCATTACAGGTTAGGCACCCTAAAACCATAAAGATATTGGGATTCAGCCTTCGAACAACTTTAGTTCACTTTTAATATTTTAGTCAAATTATTGATTAGTCTGATTAACAGTCTTAAGCATGCTTCTAGCACAATCAAGCCAATAAAATCATTTCATCAATCTAAAAGGGTGAGGGGTCATGCATCATGGTGGGAGGGGGTCATGCACCATGGTATAGGGATTATCATACATATTCATACATCCATTCAAGCATAATCATCTCAAAGGGGGAAATGGTCATGCATCATGGTAGTGGGATCACCATACACCTCATCATCTAAATATAGTATACATATAACATCGTTCATGATAATCAAAGATGATTATTGAGACCATCGTTCATGGCCTAACTTAGGTCAAATACATATAACACACAAACAAAAAGCATAAGTTAGTAATCAAATGACAAAAGGAAGGAAATAAAATAAGTGAAGCACATAAACAAAGCCACATTATAATGTCTCCCATGTAAAGGTACCTAGGTATGCATCTAAGTCCATGATAAACATACTCTCACATCTCAAATCAGTAAGCAAAACAGAATCAAAATTCATGAATCATGAACAATCAAAGGGATGACCATGTAATGCAACACATACCTGGAGGATGTTGAATGGCCTAAGGCAATAGTCATCACAAAATGAAGATCCTAGGGTTGATGAAACCCCCCTCTCGTTGCTCATAAAAAGTTAAGCATCCATAAGCATTACTATATAGAAATAATAATAAAAAAAAGAGTAAATAGCCAAGATATTGTTCACATGCTTAAAGTATAGATACAAAAGCAAGTGAAGCTCTCAAGATCCTTGAAACCTAGTAAGGATACAAAAAGTGTTTAAAACCAAATCAAAATCATCATTAAACTAACATGAAAAAACATGAACACTAAGATTAAATGAACTATAAAAATCATTTTGAAATCCATTAAAACTCTATTTTTGAAATGAATAGGGGTATTTGGCTTTTTAGCCTTACCCTATTTTGCCACTACAGTGATAACAAAAAAAAAAAAAAAAGATTATCTTGATAAAAAGAAACCATATAGGAAAATAAGGGTTTTACAGGATTGTGCCTAGGAAACCAGGGTTGTACAACCTACTATTAGGGTTGTGCAACCTAGCATGATGGGCTATATATTCTACTTTAAGGTTGTATAACCTATAAATTTTATGTTTTTTTAAAATAGAAAGATAAAGAAAAAGGGAAATAATGAGAGATGGGTAAGGGTTTTGAATGCTTTCTTTGATGTTCCTTTATCATCAGAGGCACACCATTTATTGAATATCCCTCAAAATACTAAGGAATGCATAAGAGGTGCAAGATTGATGCCTTGTTCTGCTTGGAATAAGTTGAGGTGAGTTAGAGTTTTAGGGTTTCTGTGTTCAGTATGCTTTGAGAATGAACTTTGGTATAGTTTTATTTAGGTTTTCCAAGCCTCTCCCTTTTTACAAATGAGAAGGGTATTTATAGGTGATGGATTCGTGCACCAGACTTTAAAATGGTTCTGGTCGCACCATAGATGTATCTATTCACAGTGAAGGAGATGAATCTTTTAGACTTAAGGTTTACACATAGGGTGTATATCTAGGAAAGGGCTTTACATCCATATGTCAGGGCTATATAGCCTTATGGCTCAAGAGAGCCTAGTTCTAGTAAATTACAATTGTTAGGACTTAGAGGAGTTGTACAACCTTGTATGTGGGTTGTACAACCCTAATTGTTAGATTATACAACCCTACTTTATAGGTTGTATAACCATATTTTCAGGCTAGCAACTTAAGTTGTGGTTATGGGTTTGGTTTGGGATTCTAGCTTTAGGCTTGGTTTTGAGAGTCTCCAAGGTTTCCTAAGGTTTTTATCTTTTTCTTTAGCAATTCTTTTTGGATTTTGGGGATGCATTCAATGATTCACATTATCAGTCTCTATATGTAGAGGCTCAAAATATGATTCTTATAGTTCGCTCCTTGCATTGTGGGCCTTGAAAAATAACATTTAAGAAATGACTGTTTAAGCAAGTCTCAAGGAAGCAAAGTAAGGAATCTAAACATTAGTAAGGATTAGCAACTCCTCAAGTAGGTACTAAGACTAGTTATGGCAATTTTCTAACATGTATTAGATTTATTGTATGCTTCAACAACTTTCCATCAAATACTAAAGTGATTCTAGTAGCTCTATAATAAGGGTTTTGTATGATTCACCAGCTTTCTAACAAGTATTAAAGTGGTTATTGCAGCTCTCTGGTAGGTACTGAAGGGTTGCTGGCAACCCTCTAGTAGGTACTAATGTTTCTTATATGCTTTAACGGCTTTCCAACAAGTACTAAACTGGTTCTGGTAGTTCTTTAGTAGGCATAAGGGTTTTGTATGCTTCAACAGTTTGTTAGTAGGTGTTAAAGCAGTTTTAATAGCTCTGTAGTAGGTATTAGAGTTTTATATGTTTCAGTAGCTTTCTAGTAGGTATTGAAGTGGTTATGGCAGCTCTCTAGTAGGTATCAAAATTTATGGTTTAGTAGTTAGTTTCTTACAATCACTAGTATGCTTGAATCTTCTTTCAATGGGTGCTTCAGTCCTTCTAACTAATGGTTGCAGTTCAAGGATGCTCTCTAAGTGGTTTTTATGTCATTTGAGCCTCTCTAGCACTTTTAAGGCTGAATTAGTATCTTTGCAGCCTTTTCTGGTGATTTTGGGGGTTTATTTTGTATCTCATGGCAATTGGCCTAGGCTTAGATGCTACAAGAAGCTTTTCAATGCTTCTGACATTTCTAGGATGAAGAAATTCTCTTTGAAAATATGTTTAAGGCTTTAAAGAAGGTCTAGTTTGTTATTAAAGGGTGTTTTGGTAATTTGACTTGAATAAAAAAGCTCAGAGTGTTCTTTAGGTGCTCTAAAACCAATGAGGTCATTTTGATAATTTATTCAATACTTTAGCCATGGGTAATGTTTAAGGACAATCTGACAATTTAGTTAATAATTTGGAGCACTAATTGGTCCTTTGTAGGCCTTAAGTGGGGTAAGGGGTGTTTTAGTAATTTTTTAATTATATGGGTTGTTCAATTGATGCTTTAGGCTTTTTGGGTAAGGCCTTTTTTAGTAAAAGAACATGTATTTGTCTTAAAGGAGCAAAATTGGGCTCGATGGGGTAAGAGAAATAGGGTCAGAAAGGTTAGAAGGTGAGGTGGGCTCTTAAGGCCCACTTTGGACCTTCTTGTCCCAAAGGGTCTGTACATGTTTTAGTATGTACAGACTAAGAGGTCTGTACAAACTAGCTTGGGCTATGTAGTCAAGGTCCACTACATAAAGCTTATTAAAAGTGACTCACTTCATTTGCTCTATTCCTTTTCTCTCTCTTTCTTTTTACTCTTAAAACTTCAAACTTAGTTATAGGCCTTCCCTTTGCTTTTAAGGAGTTTTTCATGTTCTTGTACTACGATGACGAGTTGTCTGATGTCTAAGAGGACTTTTCTGATGAGAATATCATGACACAAGATGCCTTGACGTAGCTACAATCCCAAAAGGGGTTTACGTAGGTGAGCCCAGTAAAGGGTGAGATCGTGAAAATGATCCTGTTCGACTTTCCGCCTATTGGCAACACAACGATAGTCTACAAACTTGTATCGTCACCTTGCAAGAGCTGTCTTGGGAGAAGTAAGTATTCTTTTCCTTTAATCTTATATTATTTTTTCGTCCATGTTATCACTATAGATTTTAGGTGCTGCCATGAAATTTCCTTTTTGCTTGTGAACATTAGGTTAGCTTATAAAATATTTAGAGATAATTTCTAGGACACTCACATTTTATCTTCAATTAAATTTTATTTTCTATCTATCAGTCTATTTAGTTACCTTGATTTATATACATTTGGGCTTTATTCCTTGACCTACACAAAGAAAGATCGAAATTAATTGCTAGGACAACCCAAGAAAAATTAGGGTACATGCCTGAGTAAAATTATAGATATTGTATCCATTCTTTGAATTTGCTAGTCTTGTGGTGCTTTATTCATGGATGTTGATTAAAAAAAATTTATTTGTTTATTTTTTTTAAAAAATTATCTTCATAATTTCCTCAAAACATGAAAATAAACCCCTAGTGACTAAGACTTATTATTTTCTACCTTTGAATTTAGACTTCTCTAACTCTTTCATTCTCTGACCTTGATAATCGAGCAAAAATACATTATTCATTTTCTTTTATTTCCCTTACAGGGGATTGTGGTCTTCTAAAAGGGAGACGAGATTGTGGCTTTCTATAAGGGAGGCGGCCCTGTTGATCCTATAGGGGAATGGTTTCGCACAGTGCATACCTAGGTCATGGCCCATCTGGAGGGTACCGAGGTCTAGAATTTTTTGCAGATCTTGCCAATGAAGGCACTAAAGGTTAATTCAGTGTGACACACTCACTTCTAGAGTGGTGGATGGATGTGACTCACACCTTCCATCTGCCCCTGATTGGTGATGTGATGATCACGCCCGAGGACTTCATCTTATTGACTAGATTTTGCTTCGCAAATATCCCTTTGCCTACAGATTTAGGTGTCCGTGAGCTAGTTCTTTAGAGGGACTACTTATTGAAGATTCTAGGATGTGTTCCCCAGCTAAAGGAGAGTAGGATTATGTCAAGGTCCAGCATTCGAGCTATCATGCTTAGGTCACCGATGACAATTCTGATAAGGTGATCGACCAACATGTGTGATACTTTCTTCTACATGCTCTATCAGGGATGATTTTATTAAATGCCTCTAACATGGTTGAGTTTTTCCTAGTGCTAATACTGGAGGATTTGGGCCTGCTCCACTACTTCGATTGGGGTTCTGCAAGATTGGCACACCTATATTGGTACCTTGACTGGTGTTCTCAAGGCACAGGGTACATGTGCAATACTTAAAGTGTCATTATTATGAGCATTTCTTAATTCTCCTTTCTTTCGTTTATGTTTTTATTTTGCATTATTGTTTTAGGGTTTATGCCACATTTATTGGTAGGCCTAGGGTGTTGAGTTAGGCTTGTTGTAGGGGATTGACCCCGAGGCCGAAGTAGAGGGTGCCTACCCTTGTTTTTCATGGTTGAGTGGTGTGGTCTACCTAGAGTCCCCTATTGCTGACAAACATGCTCACTTGAACACGATTACTCTCAACTAGATATTTTTCCTGTGCGAATAAAGTTGTATAAGTCATAATTATTTATTTGTTATTTTTTGGTCTTATATTTATAGTGGTCCTTCATTTTTATTATAACTATGTCTCGACTCTAGTTGTCCCACAGAGATGTGGCCATTAAAGGTGGTAGAGGTAGAGGCCATCTTCTATGGTTGCTGATTGATAATAAGGCCCTTCATTTGAGTGTGGTACATAGGTGAGTGTATCTTCCATTGGAGTGAGGTCTTGGATGTGTGACCCGTTCTGCACCGTCTGCTCGTAAGCCTATTTTGGGTGAGGGATTTTGAGGGCGCAGAGCTTCAGGAAGCAACTAACTTCTGTCAGGACCTCCTATAGGTCTTGGATGATTGGAGCACTTATTGGAAGCCTCCCCTTATTGGGGCAGCTATTTGAGCATTCATTTGACATACAGCTAATAAGGGAGTCATCCTTCAGCATGGGGTCTAGGGTACCACTACATAGGCTACTCAGAGATCCATCACTTCTACTTCTGCATTTGATGTTGTTGCTACCCAATGCAATAAATAGGCTCGTGTACCATCTTTAAGGGGTGTGGAGCATGTAGTTGTAAGCAATATAGCTTCCATGCTAGATAGTTTGGTGGAGTCTTATATGACATCACTGATGGGCTCTATAATGTCATTGCGAATCACTCAGTCTGCATGCTCATCCAAAAGTATGAAGGATAGGCTACCTAAGTTTTCCTAAGAAGTGAGGGCTATATAACCCATGATAAGGTCTATAGAAGCTAGTTGAATGGTTGTATAGACTTGGTCAGGGATTATACAGACCTGTTGGGCTTTTTACAACTATTAAACACTAACTAGCATTGTCTTCTTCTATAAATATCCATTTTGAATTTGTTCTTCACATCCACTATCTCTAGCCCCTTAACTATGTCAAAAAACTTTATAAAGTCTCTCCCACCCCAAATTTAGCCTAACTTACTATGGGCGGATCATTTAGCTCGTCGTTACCTTTCTTCTATTTGCCTTGACATACATTTCCAACAGATAGCCTAAATTTTATGGGACTCCATTACTCATACCTTTCAGTTTGGAGATGTGGAGATCTACCCTTTATTAGATGAGTTTAGTGCCATTCTCGACTGTTGCATCACAACCATAGATTAGGTTGTGATGCCTAAGTTGGATTACCAACATGTTTGAAAGATGGTAGAGTTATTCGACATGTAGTATGAAGAGGTACCCAGGTGCACTTTGAGCGAGGAGAAAATCCTCATGGCTCCTTTTATCGCTTGCTTCCCCTTGAGAGGCCATGCTCAGGTGGCTCAGGCCCATTTTGCGATGGCCATTCTAATGGTCGTGTATTTGTTGCGTGGGTGGATGGAGAGATAGATTTATAGATTTTACCATTTTTAGAGAGAGCTGAGTCAGGGAGGACCCCTATACCGATGATCTTGGGCGAGACCATTGTGGGACTCGATAGATTCTTGGTGTTAGCAATCTTTTATAGGAAGCCTGCTACTATTTCAAGTAAGAGTTCCTCTTGCAATATCTTTTCTTATGGTTTTTGTTTAGTTTTTTTTTTCTTCTTTTCTTATTCTATTATTTTTTATTGCCTTAATTTTTGCCTAGATTGCCTTCACGAGTTTTCAATTTAGCGGGCTACTCATTTTTACTTATGTTGCCCTTTTGTGTTTTCAATCTAATTAGCATACTTTATTTTTTCTTTTTTTTTTTAAAATATAACTGCAAGAGAGGTTGGGACTATTAGCTATACTGACCACAGATGTGAGGCTTTACTACCTACAACATCATTTGAACCATCGCCTGATGAGGTTCGCTGCAATTATGGCCGAGTGGGCTAACTGGATGTCCTACATCACTGCCACCGATATCCATTAAAGTTGTCCATGGTGGAATCTATTGTGTGTTAACTTAAGGACTTATGGGGATTTTGTCATTCATCCTGCTTTAGCTTTAGGCACATTTTATGATCCAGCTTGCATACGTCTCCAATTCAGTGCTCCTTAATTCAAGGTATAGTTCCTTTGCTCATTTGTAGAGGGTCCCTTAGCCTAATGGTTCTTGGATAAAGTTAAGGCTACATGGACTAGCTGCCACATCTATGACTTTTACATCAGTTGAGACTTTCATCTTAATGATGATATGGACTACATGGCATGGTAATGTGACCTTTAGAGCTACAGACATCACATTAACAAATAGTAGACAATGTTGTTTCACTTAAAAGACTATTTTATATTTACTTCTAGTTCAAAAGCATGTATGAGTAATTCACTTCAATTATGCAAATATACTTCCATTTGATATTATGTTTAACACGAATAATTTACATCTTGCATATTACATGTTAATTAAGTGCATGATTTCTGCTTTTGATATTGGCATGTTAAATCATCCAATTATCTTGCTCAGTGCCTTTGTCTTGTTGATCCTTTGCTCATTCATTCTTGTCTTCTTCATTATCGCCTAGTTATCATGTAAATTGTCTCCTAATGGTTTCACACTCTCTCAACTTTAACTTACATTTATTATTATTATTATTATTATTATTATTATTATTATTATTATTATTATTATCCTCTAACTTTTTCCTAAGCTGCCCTTTTAGGTTTTTGACTTAGCGAGCTTTTCTTTTTTTTTTTTATATCTTGTTTTCTCTTTTTATCTTTGTGTCCTAACTTTTGCCTTAGCAGCCCTTCTGGGTTTTTGACTTAATGGGCTATTTCACTTTTCTCAAAGCTCTCACGAAATACTTCTTCAACCTATCTAAGTTCATTGGCTCGATGAATTCATTCCCATCCATAAATGCTAGTGTCGCCATGCTAAATGAGTATATCTGTTTGACCATATAGGGGGCCTTCCTAATTTGAATTGAACTTTCCTTGAGGATTCTAAGTTTGTGATTGGACTGCGTTCAACACCAGTTCACCATGGTTTATCATGCTTTGCTTAATTTTTCTATTAAATGTGCGGGCCATCCTAACTTGATACAATTGGATGTGGTATAAGGCTTTCAACCTTTTCTCATCTAATAAAGCTAGTTATTCAAGTCTACTCCTCATCTATTGGTACTCCAAAATGCCAGATTCAACAACAACTATAAAGGATTTCACTTATAGCTCAATTAGTAATACTGGCTCCATCCTATATAGTAGGGAGTATGATGCCATCCTAGTTGATGTCCTTGTCATAGTTCAATAACCCCACAGGGCAAATGGTAACTTATCGAACCAGTCCTTATCTATTTCAACCATCATGGCAAAGATACTTTTGACATTCTTATTTGTCATTTCCACTGCTCCATTCCTTGTGGCCTATAAGGTGATGACTTATGATGGGCTATATTGTATTTTCCCGACATAACCTTAACTTCTACGTAAAAATAGAGACCATTATATATGTTACAACATGGTGTGGCACACCATAACGACAAATGAGATTTTTCTTAATAAACCATGTCATATGTTTTGCCCCTAGCGTATTGAAGGCTCTAGCCTCTACCCACTTTGAGAAGTAGTCCATTACTACTATAATATACCTATGCCCCCTTATAGAAGTTCATCTAATCTCTCTGATCATGTCAATGCCCTAAGCTGTAAATAACCATGGTGTGGTAAGATTCTGCAGTTCAACGGGTGGGAAATGATTGAGATTACTGTAGACTTGATGTTCATGATAGTTGTGGACCTTTTAAATACAATAATGTTCCATAGTAGTCAAGTAATATCCTAATCTCAAAATTTTCTTCACCAACACTTTTCGATTCATATGGGACCACAAACCCTTGCATGCACCTCTTTAATGATTTTATCGACCTCCTTTTCTATAACAAACCACAAATGAACTCCATTAGGCATTTTCTTATACATTACCCCATCATAAACAATAAACTATGAAGACAACCTTCAGATCACATCCTTATCCTTCTTCTCAGCCTCTTTAGGGTATTTTGTATTCCAAATACCTTTATATATCCAAATACCAAGGATGTTTCTCCATTGATACTTGCATCACCTATTAATCGTATAATACAACACCTTATATTAATTAGAGGTTTCATAGGGACTACCTTTATCCCATCCCAAATAGAGACAAGAATGGCTAAAGCATCTGCCATTGCATTGTCTTCCCTTGGTAGATGATGGAACGTGACTCTCTGAAAATTTTGCATCAATCCCTTTATATTTTTCAAATATGGGCCTAAACATTTTTCCTTCAGTTCCCATTTGTCCATAATATGTGAGACGACTAGCAATGGGTCCCCAAACACCTTTGTTATCTTTACCTTTATTTGTTTTAAGAGTTCAAGACCCAGTATGCATGCCTCATACTCAGCCATGTTGTTGGTGATTTTGTAGTCTAATTTCTTAGCTACAAAAAGGAGCTTCCCTTCTAGCAAAATCAAAATTACCCCTTACTTGCGCTTTTCTTATTTGCAGCCCCATCAAAGTATGTTTTCTATCTTTATAACTCAATCAGCCCTAGTCCTTCATCTAGGAAGTAGGGCAATTTAGATTTTCCTTCTTCAAGAGGTTGTTGTGCCAAATACTCTGAGACTACTCACCTTTTGATCAGATTTATGGTCACGTACTTCATGTTGAACTTAGTCAATAAGATCAACCATTTTGCCAACCTTCATATCAAGGATAAGGCGCCATGCAGGTATTTAACAAAATTAAGCCTTGAAACCACTTCCATAGAATACGATTAAAAATAATGCCTCAATTTCCTTGTCACTCAAACCAATGCTAAACAAGTCTTCTCCACCTAATTACACTTCACTTCATAGGATAGTAACTTCTTACTAATATAGTATACTATATGTTTGCTCCCTGCACCAACAGAGTTGTCTTTTACTGTCAAATACAAGATCAGTGGTTTTCTAGGTTTTTGTGGCTTTAATACTAGTATGTTTTCTTTTATTCGCTTAAAGGCTTATTGATATTGTTAATTCCACTTCAACAACCGGTCCTTCCTTAACATCTTAAAGTTTGATTTATAATTAGGAGTTAGTCTCACTATGAACTAACTTCATATAAGTGACCTGGAAAACCTCAGATCTCCTTCTCTGCCTTAAGTGTGAGCATATCTTAAATTACCTTTACCTTGTTTGGGTAGACTTCGATTCTCTTTTCACTGACCATGTGCCCTTATAGCTTATCGAAGGTGGCCCAAACACATGCTTCTTTGGATTCAATCTCAAGTTGTACTCATCAACTCTCTTTAAAAATTTTTTCAAAGCTTCAAAATGCTCTTCCCTTATTTAGACTTTAACATCATGTCATCTACGTACACCTCTACTGCTTTATGGATTAAGTCATTCAATAAGGTAGTTGCCATTCGTTAGTATGTTGCCCATGCATCCTTCAACCTAAACGACATTACTTTATAGTAATATATCCCCCATTTTGTGATAAAAGTCATTTTCACCTTATCTATGATAGTTGTAAGAATCTAATTATACCTAGAAAACCCATATATGAAGGAATACATAACACAAGTTAAGGCAATATCAACTCACACATCTATGCGTAGTAAAGGAAAATTATCCTTTAAGCATACCTTATTCAGATCCCTGTAGTCAACACATAACCTCACTTTCCCATCTCTCTTTGGTACCAACACTATATTGGCTAGCCATTCAGAATAATTTACTACTTATAAAAACTTGGGATTCAATTGTTTTGCTACTTTTCCCTTGATCAATTGAGCCCACTTAGGTCTCATTCTTGAGAGCTTATGCTTTACTGGTTTCATGTGTGGATAGGTCAGAATTTTGTGTTCTGCAATTCGCCTATCAACCTCTAGCATTTCTTCACATGTCTAAGTGAAAAACCTCTAATATTGCCTAAAAAGCTATTCAAACTTCCTTCGCTCTTCAGGTGTGACTTGTTTCCCTGTGTGTCAATATTAAACGCAGTGGTATGCATAAAATTAATGTTAAACATACTCATGAAATGATGCATGCTATGCAAACTACCATTACAAAACACATTACTCAAGTAAGTAAATTCATCATTCATTGCCCTAAACTTAAAGATGAATACATCATCATCTTTAAAGAGACTAGAAACAAGAGCATCTGTAGTAACACGAAAGTTTGCTTCATCTGGTTGGTCGACTGGAGTTTCATCTACTAGAGCCTTTTCCTTTTCTTCATTAGTCAGAACCCTAAGATCAACATTTTGTAAAGAATTTGTCTCCTTCCCATTTTTTGTACCAATAACAGCCTTGACAACTCCTTTAAAATTTTATTTCATCTTATCATCCCATATCTTAATCTTTAAAAAATTTGCCTAAATGGTTATACCATTTATTATGACAAGCTCAGTCTCTGCCACAGGGCTTTACATTTTCTCCCCACTTACTTCCTTAATGCAGTTTATAATCAAGCTCTTGATGTCCTCCAATTTATCCTTGTGTAGACAGATTTAGTAAACTTGCATAGCCCAACATATTCCCAATCTAAATCCACAAAGTGTGCACTTTGCTTTATCAAATTAGATTGCTTTTTAGCATGATATTCCTTAATGGCCCATAAATTTTGATCCAACGCATATTGCTGCCTCTGTTCATCAGTGATCCTATTGTTATCATTTTATGGCCATATAGACTGAGTCCCTTATAGAATTATAGACTGACTTAATTCTTCATTATCCTTTATCCCTAAAATATGTTTCCCTTTCTTCTTTCTTTTCTTCTTCCCATCCTTCTCTTCTTATGAGTCTTGATAAGTCTAATATCCCAATTTGCCAACATCCAATTAGGAAAAGGCCTTCTTGAGTTCATCTACATCAATGCTCGGTGACTTGTCATTCCTAGTTGGCTTCTGCCTTATCTTCTTAACGACCTTTCCTTTTTTCATAAAGAAATTTGATAGTGGTCTTTGTAAGACCTTTACATCTGGCTCTGACTCTTTATTATGATACCTTAGTCCTTTCCTTATAGTCTGAGTGGGGATTTCTGGAAACTCTACTATGCTCTTAGAATTCTTCCCTAACCCTTATATTAGGAAAAAGTTCATATTCATTATAATTCTCATCAACTTATAGTCAACCCATTTATTAGTTACCCCAGCAACTTAAAACCCTCAGAAATGTGAAATAACCACACTTAAAGTTCATACAATTTCACCAGCCTCTGCACATATGGTCACGATCTCCCTTTTATAAGGAATCTTAACTTTTTGATGGATAATAGAAGGCACACCACCTTAAGGATGGTACCATGGTCTTCTTAGCAAAAGTAAAAAAAGTGATTAGGATGTCTAATAATGTAAATTCGACTATTGTCTCCATTATGCCTATATTTACCAAGGCCTTGAACACATTCACATCCACCTTCTTGCTATCGCCATAGGCCTAAATGACATTATCAAAAGCCTTCAAATCTTTCTCAGACAATCCAAAATTGTGTAACAACTTTAAGGGACAAATGTTAATCACAGACCCTTCATCAACCATCGCATATGGTGTACACCTAACCTTTACCTTAGCTCAGATGAATAGGGTCAGATTGTGATCCCTTTCTTCTAATGGAAAATCCAAACCTGAGAAAGTGATTTTATCCTTATGAGTCACCAATGTAATGACGTCCTTCAGAGTGGCTTCATTAGAAATTATTAGATTGCATAAAGCCTCAACCATGGCCTTCTTATATTCCTGAAAGGTAATAAGCAATTTCCATACACTGATCTAGGTTGACATTCTCTTTAACTATTTGACAATAAGATTGTCATCTTCCTTCTCCTTTATAATAAGTCCATCTATCTTCTTCTCAACCATTGTTTCCTTAGGAGATTTTCTATCAGGGTAGGATTTCCCACTATATGTCACATGACTCACTTACTTCATTTTTTTCTCTTCATAACTCTCTTCCTATAGTTGGATTATCCTTTTTCTCTACTCTTCCTCTATTTCTTTATCTAAGTTTTTTTAGGGATTAATAATGCAAACAACTAAAGTCTCTTACAACCTCCTTAATAGTAGCAATAACAACTTCCTCAGGAATTTCAAAATCTATAATGAATGTCCTTTGATTTTAGGGAGGAACATTATAACAGTTTAGGAAAGGGTTCCCTCAGATGCTAAGGCTTCTAGAATCTAGTAGGATAATCATTTTGTTATCGATGAGCTCCTGAATCTCGAACCTTAGTCTATAGTAGTCATCAGTACTGCGACTTGCTCCTTGATGAAAATCACATTAAGCATTGGAGTCATAACCCCTAGGAAGTGGATTAGGAAGTGGTCTCGGAGGTAGCAGCTTCAATAACCCCTTCTTCTTCAACCTCTCAAATGCCTTAAATAGAGCATCCCCAAATTAGTGAATTGTCTTGGCGCTCTTACTACATTTACATTAATTGTCTGGTTTCCCTCAACTTAAGGTTGAGACAGGGCACTTCTTCTTCCCCCTAAACTATTTTTTCAATTCGGATTCTAACTCTTCATCTTGTAAACTTGTTTTTCAAAGGTCTTCAAAGTTTCTAGCTAACATCCCCCATTCTCACACCTATACCAAGCAGAGTCCTTCTAACAATCATCCTAACTTACTCTCTCTCCATAGGCCTTGTGGTCGCTTATGAAGCTATCTTCTTCCATCTTCTAATGTAGTCATTGAAGCTCTTACCAATTTTTTATTTCAAAGATTTCAAATCTCCTAATTTGACTCTATCCAAATTACAAGCATAATGACTCTCAAAAGCTTTTCTCAGCTCCTTCTAATCTTCTTTGATAGTTTTTGGTCGGTTGCAATACTATGTCTTTGCGGACCCTTCCATGACAATTCAAAAAGCTCTAACATGGTATCCATCAGAACTTTGGACGCCTTTATGACAAGCACATATGAATGGGCATGGTTCTTATAATTCTGAATCCTCATGAATTTGGAATGCTCAAGCATATGAAAGTTACCTGATAGCTTCTAAGGGTTTGTGGGCTATCAATTCCTCAATGTCTATTCCCTTCTCCAAACCTTTTGCACCCAGAGCCTTCTATATTTTCTCTAATAGTTTGGTGAAGTTATCAAATCAAATGCTCTCATTATCTTTCTCAACAGGTTTATCCAAAACAACAATAGTACTCTCACCTTCTCTTACAAGCTTGCTTTCATTGTACTTCTTCATCCTAAATAAAATCATCATCAATCACCACAGGTTGGGGTGCCTCTATTTATACTTTCCCTTTGTCAGTTCTATTAGCATAGGTCCCTTTTTTTTAGAATCTCATTAATGTGCTTGTTTACTTTCTTCGCAATCCTCTCTTCTATCTTGCGATTGAAATCTTTCATCATCCTTTTCAAGATCTCTAGTAGTATGATTAGCTCTATTATTGTGTTGTCTTTTTGGCTCGGACTCAGAGTCATACTGTTCCTAGCAAGTCAATTGCCTTTTCTCTTTCATTAGGGTTTGGATAAAGCTATGATGGCTGTAAGACAAGGGTTATCAATATGATGTATTAACAAGTAATCGATGCATGTATCTATGTTATGCATAAATCATTTTTGCACAATATCCTTTCAACCTTATCCTTTCACATATGAGGTCCAATGATTGTTTCCTAGGAGGGGTTTCATTCTTGTACCATCATGAGGTAAAAAATTTTTAGGGTCACCTTAGATTGAGAAAAGTTAAAGTCTCAAAAGAACATATACATAAAGGTACTAAAAGAAAGAACCATTTACATTATTTGAAGGAGTATGTATCAGAAATGAAAAATATGCCTTTAAGGAGAGAGGGATGCATATAGAAAGAATTTACATAGTAGGGAAAGAGGAATACATCAATATTTACATGTTACAGATAATTAAATCAATAGGGGTAGGTACCATTTATGCGCACATTATGGATGCCAAACCCTGTTCTTTTAGGACTTTCAGTCATCTTTGAAGAAAGATGCAAACGAGTGGGGTGCTCTATTCAAGATACTATTGACTCCTACATATGCCTAATGGTTAAGAAGATTGTTGTAATTAATGGCTCCCATAAGCTTGTGGGGCAATTGCCATGATCACCTATTCTATATACCCAAAGGTATTAGGCTTATTAGTGATGAATCCTCCTAAGAATCTCCTAAGCTCAAATGGAGCTTAAGTCTCAAGTTTAGAAAACTATCGATATGCCTTTAGGCAACCTAATGCTCGTGGTAAATACTTTCTATGCACACCCCTCTCTCTTTAAAGGGATATCATCCCTCTCATGTACATATTCCTTCAAATAATGTAAAGGGTTCTTTTAGTTAGTACCTTTTGTATATGTTATTTCAAGACTCTAATTCTTCTTGGTTCGAGGTAACCCCACACATTCTTTACCCCATAAGAATGAGACCCCACCTAGGAAAGAACCACCAAACCTTATGAGTAGGAGGAATAAGGTTGGAAGGATCTTTTACAAAATGTTTTGTGCGTAACATGCATACATGCATTAATTATTTGATCATGCATCATTCTTTGCCCCTAGTGTTACCCTTGTCCTGTAGCCATCATAGCTCCATCCTAACCCTTATGGAATAAAAGGGGCAACCGACTTGTTAGGAAGGGTAACACACTGAGTCCAAGCCAAAAAGTTGACCAAATCATGGAGCCAACCATACCATTAAAGGCCTTGAAAAAGATGATGGTCGATTTCAACCACAAGAGGGAAAAGAGGATTATCAAAAAGGTGAACAAATGCATTAATTAGATTCTAAAAGGAGGGGAGGGGGGGGGGTGGAGAACTCTATTGATAGAACTGACAAGGGGAAAAAACCAATGGAGGCCCCCCTAACCTATAGTGATTAATGATGATCTATTTGGAATGAAAGAATATCATAAGAGCAAGCTTGCTAAAGAAGTAGGGAGTATTATAATTATTTCAAACAAACCTATAAAAAGTGAGAAAAAGAACACTCAGTTTGATGACTGATAAATAGTTAGAGAAAATATATAAGGCCTAAATGCTAAAGCTTTATAGAAGGGAACAGACATTAAGAAACTCTTGCTTGTAAACCTAAGAGGCTTCTAGCTAATTCTCGTATGCTTGAGCTTTCAAAGTTCATAAGAGCCTAAAATGCAAACAACCATGTCCGCTCATATGCGTTCGTCATGAAAGCATCTGAGTCCCAAAAGACACAATGTTAGAGTTTTTTGAATTGTCATTAGAAGGGTCTACAAAGATATGGTACTTTAACCAGCCAAAGAGTGGAAAGAACTTATGAAAGCTTTCGAGAGGTACTATGCCTGCAATTTGAATCTAAAGGTCACATTATAAGACTTGGAGTCTTTAAAGTAAAAAACTAGTGAAGGCTTCAATGACTACATTAAATATAGAAAAAGGCAGCTTTGTGGGCAACTATAAGGCCTATAAAGAGAGAGCAAGTCTAGATGATTATTAAAGGGGTTTTGCTAGGTATTGGTGCTAGAATTAGGGAAATGTTGGTCAGGAACTTTAAAGACCTTTTAGAAGAAAGATAGCAAGTTGAAGAGTTGAAATCTAAGTCAAAAATATAGTATGAGGAAGAAGAAGTGCCCCATCTCAGCCTCAAGCCGAAGGGAACAAAATAGCTTATGTCAATGCAATAAGGATGCCAAGACAGTTCACTAATTAAAGGATGCCTTTATCCAAGGCATTTGAGTGATTACAGAACAAAGGAATGTTGAAGCCTCTAACACCATGAACACCTCCTAATCCATTGTCTAGGGGGTATGATGCAATCCTTTTTGCATCTTTCATAAAAAAAAGTAGGCCACAACACCAATGACTGCTATAGACTGAGACATGAAATTTAAGATCTCATTGATAATAAGACAATTGTTCCATCAAATTTTGGAAGGCCTAACATCTATAGGAATCCCCTTCCAAACTATCATAATGTTCCTCCCCTAAATTAGGAACATTGATGATAGATTCTAGAATTCTTAAGAAAGTTGTTCTTGTCATTATACTTAAAAGAGATTGTGGTTATTTGCACTATTAATCGCTAAAAAAGTTCAAATGAAGAAATAAAAGAGGAGAAAAAAAATGGTCTAACTATGAGAGAAAAGTGATGAAGAGATAGAGATGAAATAGGTAAGCCATGCGACTCACAGTGGAAAATACTATCCTAATAGAGAAGCTTTCAAAGAATCAAAGGTTGAGAAGAAGACATATGAACACTTTGAGTGCCTCAAATTTCATGGTTGCGCTCAAATTAGTGGAATCTTACTTGCAACTCCTGCCTTTTATCAATCATCGCGGGATCAAGAGGATAGGGGTCATATGTTGGTAATAACCCTTAGTAATGGCACACAATTTACATCAACGGGGGATCTTTGAGACCTCATGTAAAATATAAGCCCTTTTTTTTAAGGTAGTGGTCAGCGAAGGATCAAGGCGAGATAATTCATTAGCACCATCCCTAGATGAAATGTGGAGTTGCCACCTAACATTGGTCAAGACAAGAATCCAAGCAAGGATAAATTCTGAGCTTACCTGAGTCATTTAGAAGGCCTAATCCATCTTTACCCCATTAGAGATCAGGTTTAAGAGCTAAGTATGACTTGGGGAAGAGGTTAGGGATCTAACCTTCGAGTAATCAATGGTTCATTTTTATACATTGCCTTTATTAATTAATTTCCCATTTATCCACATAAGCATATCCATTTAAGCAAGTCATCAACCATAATAATAGAGTGTACAATGCATGAATGATATGTAAGATGTAAGGAAATAATAAATAGTATATACAAGGCGGGGATGGGGAATACATACCCAAATGGTGGGATTGTCATGCAATTGAACTTAAATAGATAAGAAGCATGCATTATTTAGCTTTTCTAATATGCAAAAATGATCATAAATTAATTCATAAAACATAAATCAAATGTAAAGAAAACAACTCCTAAATCTATTCAAGATGAAAATAACTAACATGGAATAATACTACCTTAAGCTTAGTCTACGCCTATTAATCCATAATGTTCCATGTCATTAGCCATGTTAGGGATCAACTAAGAGTCCTAATCTACTATCCATATTCATCATTAATCATACAAAGCATAATATGAAACATTTCACATGATAATAGCATACAATGGCGTCAATAAAGTAGCCATAACATAATAAACATGCAATGCAAAACATTTGGTGGATATTGAATGGCCTAAGGTGAAACCCATCATAAGAGGGATCCTAAGATTGATGAATCCTCACCCTATGTAGCTCTAAAAGAGCATGACATCTATATGTTTCATTAACCATGTAGGGTTAGCATACAACATAAGAATGAAGGAGATTGAAGGGCTAAATCACTCATCGCATATTCTAAACACAAATATAATGAAAAAAGAGACTTTTAAGGTCATTAGAACCCTAAGCTCCTCACTTGGTCACTATTAAAAGAGGATTAAAACAAAATCTTAACATCACACTAAATCATAAATAACAGAACATCAAACATTATAATTGAAGGGTTGTGAAATCACTTAAATATCATCCCCAAGTTATATTTTTTATATGAATAGGAATCCTAAGATGTTTAACCTCCCTATTTTGCTGTCGGAACGTTGAGAAATCATAAAAAGAAGGGTTTGAAGAAGGTGAAATCTAGGTAAGGAAATAATATCATATTTTATTAAAAAAACTATCTATAAGACAAACTGGGTTGTACAGTCCAATATAAGGGTTGTACAACCTAGGTAGAGGGATGTGCAACCTATAGACAAGGCTATACAATCCCTATTTTCTAGGTTTTGAAAATACATAAAGAAAGAAGAAAGAAGAGAGTGATAGGGACTCCTAGATGCCTTTGTGTATTTCGTGCCTCCTTAGACTCTTACAAGTTTAATACCTTTCTTGAAAATGCTTAGGGAATGCACAAAGTTGAAGAGATTAGGTGTAGTTCTACCTTGGAAATGATTGGAATTAATTGGGGTTTAACATTTATGTATTTGAGGGATATTTGATAGTGGATTTTGACAGAGTAACCATAAGGTTGTCTAAGCCTCCTCTCCTTTTCAAATGAGGGAGTATTTATAGATAGTAGATGGGTGCAAAGGGCCATAAATGGTTTTGGTTGCACCATGGACATGTCCAATCATAAAGAGAGAGATGAACCATTTAGAATTAGGGTTTGCATGTAGGTTGTATAGCCAGGAATAGGTTGTACATCCCTGTGTTAAGGTTGTACAACTATGGGGTTTAAGGGGACCAGTTTCAGAAGGTTCTAAAGGCTAGAGTTTTAGGGTGGGCTGTCAAGCCTTATTCATGGTTGTGTAACCTTGGCTTATGGGTTGTATAGCCTATCAAGCCTGGCAAGTTCCTTTCAGTTTGGTCTTAGGCTTGGTTTGTTTTTTTCCAAGATTTCCTTGGGCCACTCATCTCTTTCTTTGGCAATTCCCCTTACATTTTAGGGACAGGTTAAATGATTTTCATCATTAGGCGTTGACATCTAAAGGTCAATAATCCAATGCTAACAAATACATTATGAAGGCAAAAGGGGATGACAATTCAATTGTAAAATAATTAAAGAGAATGCCTACTAAGATCAGTGTGTGGTAAATGCTTATTACCTCTCAAAAGCATAAGAGGGCCATGGTTGAGGCTTTATCCAGCCTGATAATTTCCAGTTAAACCACTTCAAAGGATGTTGTTGCATTAGTGACTCATAAAGGTAAAATCACTTTCTTGGATGAGGATTTGTCATTAGAAGGAAGGGATCATAATCTTGCCCTGTTCATTTGAGCTAAGGTGAAGGGAATGTGTGATGGTTGATGATGGGCCTGAGATTAACATCAGCCCCTCGAAGTTGTTGCATAAGTTTAGATTGTCTAAAAAAGATATAGAAGCTTATGACTATGTCATTTAAGCTTATAATGATAGTAGGTGGCCAACTTTGGATGTATTTAAGCTTTTAGTAAAAACAAGTATAGTGGAGACAATGGTGAAATTTATGGTCTTAGACATCCTAATCACGTTCTTGCTTTTATTAGGAGGCCATGGTATCACTAGTTAGGTGGGGTGCCTTCCACTATTCATCATAAGGATAAGATTACCTATAAATGAGAGATTATAACCATCTATGCGATGGCTGGGGATATTATGTTAGCTTTAAGTATGGTTGTTCTATATTGTTAAAGGATTCCAGTTGTTAGAGTTATTGACACGCGGGTTGATCCTATAGTGATTAGGATTATGAAGAACATGAACTCTCTGCTAGGACAAAGGTTAAGGAAGAATTCTACTAGCATACCAAAGTTTTTAGAGATTCTAATACAAACTACGAGGAAAGGGCTAGGCTATTGTAGGGAAGGGTCAAAAGTGGAAGTAAGAGATTTGTACAAACCACAATCATATTTCTTAGTGAAAAAAGAATAAGTCACTAGAAAAGTCGAAAAAAGGACCACTAAAAGTAAGAAGTCATTAAGGATGATATAGATGAACTTGACAAGGCCTTTTTCCAGAATAGGAGGATAGGAAGAAGAAGAAAAAAAGAAATTACAGGGATATAAGATGATGAAGAATCAAGTCAATTTGTGGTTCTATACGGTCCTCAGTCTACATGGCCATAGAATGATAAGAAGAGGACCACTGAAGAATAAAAAGAGCAATATATATTAGATCAGGAATTCTAGGCCACCAGGGAAGACCATGCAAAAAAGTTGTCTGACTCTATAAAGCGAAATGTACCCTTAATGGATTCAGAATATAAATATATTGTGTTGTGCAAATTCACTGATGTTGTTTACATAGGGATAAAATTGAAAGATATTAAGAGCATGATTGTGAACTCTATCAAAGAGGTAAGTGGCAAGGAAATGCATGGCCTTATGGTGGAGATTGAGACCACTATGGTAGATAATGCCACATTTTGGCAGATTTACAAAAAATTGAGCTAAGGAACAATTAGATGAAATAAAGTTTTGAAGGAGTTGTGAAGGCTATTATTGATACAAAAAATGGGAAAGAGGGAGATTCCATATAAAATACTGATTTTGAGATTTTGACCAATGAGGTAAAGAGTGAAGAATAAGGAAAGGCTCAGGCAGTTGAAACTCTTATCAACCAACTAGATAAAGTCGATTTCTTTGCTACCACTGATGTTTATTGTGTCTAGCCTATTTAAGGATGATGATGTATTTCTTTTTAATTTAAGGCAATGAATGATGATTTTGCTTACTTGTATGATGTGTTTCCTTTTGGTAATGTGCATAGCATGCATCATTTCATGAGCATATTTAACATTAATTCTGTGCATACCACTGCATTTAATCTTGGCACATAAGAAACCCAAAAATCTTACTCATTGCTAGTGATGTCATACCAAAGGAGTGGAGAAAGTTTTAACAACTATTCAGGAAGTACCAGAGGATTTTTGCTTAGACATACGAAGATATACCAAGGGTTGATAAGTAAATTACAAAACACAGAATCTCAACCAACCTACATATGAAATCAGTAAAATAGAAGCTTCAAAATATAAGGCTGAGTGGGCTTAATTGGTCAAGGAAGAAGTAGTAAAATAATTGAATGCCCAGTTCTTGGAAGTAATAGACTATCTCAAATGGTTAGCCAACATAGTACCGATACCAAAAAAGGATGAAAAAGTGAGGATTTGTGTTGACCACAAGGATTTGAATAAAGTATGCCTAAAGGATAACTTTCCTTTACCACATATAGATGTATTGGTTAATAGTGCCACAACTTGTTTTATGTATTCCTTTATGGATGGGTTTGAGTATAACCATATTCTCATGGCCATCATAAATAACATAAAAATGACTTTTATTGCAAAATAAAGGGCTTATTGCTATAAGGTGATGTTGTTTGGATTGAAGAATATGGGAGCAATATACTAGCGAATGGCAACTATCCTATTGCATGACTTAATCCATAAGGAGGTAGAGGTATATGTAAATTACATGATGGTGAAGTTGGAAACAAGGGAAGGACACTTTGAAGTTTTGAAAAGGTTTCAAAAGTGAGTCGATGAGTATAACTTGAGATTGAATCTAAAGAAGTGTGTGTTCGATGCCATTTTCGATAAACTATTAGGACACATGGTCTGTGAAAGAGACATCAAAGTGGATTGTGATAAGGTAAAGGCTATTTTAGAAATGCCTACATCGAAGATATAAAAGGAGGTTCGAGGTTTCCTAGGTTGCTTATAGTACATTGCCCATTTCGTAGTTAGACTCAATCCCATTTGTGAACCAATCTTCAAGCTATTAAAGAAGGATCAACTGCTGAAATGGAACAAATAATGCCAAAAAGCCTTCGAGAGAATAAAAGAGTATCTTACTAACCCATCAATATTGAAGCCATCAAAACCTAAAAAACCACTAACCATGTATTTAACAGTGGAAGACAACTCATTTAGTACAATGTTAGCTCAAAAAGATGAAATAGGGAATGAACATGTAGTGTATTACCTTAGTAAGAAGTTGTTGTTTTATGAAGTAAAGTATAATAAGGTGGACAAGACTTATCTGCCACTAGTTTGGGTAACAAAGAAATTGAGACACTATTTTCAGTCATATGCCATATAAGTGGTTTCAAAACTTGATCCAATTAAGTACTTGCATGAGGCCTCCTCCCTGACAGGAAAGTTGGCAAAGTGTTTAATCCTATTTACTAAATTTGATGTTAAGTATGCAATAAAAAAGGTGATCAAAGGATGGGCAGTCTCAAAGTATTTGGCACATCAACCTATTGAAGAATGAGAATTTGAGCTTTTCCAATTCCCAAATAAAGGGTTAGGATGATTGAAACTTAGGGATGGAGAGTGTATTTTGACAAAGCTTTAAATAAGAAAGAAGTGGGCGTAGGAGTAATTTTGATTTCGCCAAAAGGAGAGGTCTTCCTTGTAGCTAAGAAGCTAGACTATAAGGTGACCAACAACATGACCGAGTATGAAATGTGTGCACTTGAACTCGAACTCTTGAAGCAAATTAGGATTAAAATATTAGAGGTATTTAGGGACTTATTGTAATCATTTCACAGGAAACGAACAAATGGGAACTAAAAATAGAATATTTGGGCATATACTTGGTACATGTAAAGGGATTGGTGTAGAGTTTTAAGAGGATCACATTCCTTCATCTGTCAAAGGAAGAAAATTCAATGGTTGACACCTTAGCTACTTTATTATTTATTCAAGATGAACCATAGGCAATGCCCATGAAGCTGCTAATCAAGCTTTGGGCCAAAGCACCATGTTATATGGACGAAATGCAAATGTCAATGGAGAACTGCCTCTTGTATTTTGAAATACTAAGGATGAATACCTTGAAAAGGATGAGAAGAAGGATAAAGATGTGATTTGAAGGTTATCTTCGCAATTTATAGTTTATGATGGTGTAATGTATAAAAGAATTCCTGACATAATCCATTTATGTTGTGTGGCAAAGGAAGAGGCCAGTAAGGTCACGGAGGAAGTGCAAATAGGGATTTGTGGTCTTTATATGAATGTGAAAATGCTGGTAAAGAAAATTTTGAGATTGGAATATTATTGGTCTACTATGGAACATGACTGTATTCAAAAGGTTCAGGTCATTTGCCATCAAATGAATTTAGAATATGGCCTCATCTTAGCCGTTTGCAGCATGGGGCATAGTTATATTCTAGTAGCAATGGACTACTTTTTAAAGTAGGTAAAGGCTAAAGCCTTTGGTAAGCTGGGGGCAAAATAGATGACATGATTTATTGAGAAAAACCTCATCTGCCACTACGGTGTGTAGCACCATGTGATCAACGATAATGGTGTCAATTTCTAAGCGAGGGCCAAGGTCATGTTGGAAAGATGAAAAATAGCTCCACTATAAGTCGTCACCTTACATGACGCAGGCTAACAGTGCAGTGGAAGTGACAAATAAGAATGTTAAAAATATCCTTGCCAAGATAGTTGAAATGTATAAGGATTGATATGAGAAGCTACCATTCGCCCTATAAGGTTATTGGACTATAACAAGAATATCGACTAGGATGTCACCATACTCCTTGGCATATATGATGGAGGCGGTGCTGCCAATTGAGCTAGAAGTGAAGTCTTTTATGAGTATTGATTGAATTTGGCATTCTTGAGTACCAATGGATGAGAAGTAAATTTAAACAACTAGCTTTGCTAGACGAGAAAAGATTGAAGGCTCTGTATCATATCCAATTGTATCAAGCAAGGATAGCTTACACATTTAACAAGAGGAATAAATTGAATATAATAAAGGTTGGTGATCTTATGCTGAAGGTAGTCTGACCACATATTTAGGATCCTCCAAGAAAGTTCATACCGAATTGGGAAGGCACCTACATGATTAAATAGATATACTCGGGTGGTATGGCAAAATTAGTAAATATGGATGGGAATGAATTCATCGAGCCAATGAATCTTGACAGGTTGAATAAGTACTTTATGTGAGGTGTGAGAAAAATAAGGTAGCCTGCTAAGTAAAAAACCCGAAATAGGGACTTAGGCAAAAGTTAAGGCATATAAAAAATAAAAATAAAAGTAAAAAAAGAGAAAATATATAAGCTTGCTATGTCGAAAACCTGGAAGGGTGGCTTAGGCAAAAGTTAAAGCATGAAAATAGAGATACATATATGTAGGAGTCAAGATAGTGCGACTAACCACTGCAATCCATTGACAGGATAGCTTGGCAACAACAAAGAAGGCAAGGATGAATGAGCAAAGGATTAGTAAGAAGCATTAAACAAGACAATGAGAAGATCTAATGTGCCAATACTAAAAGTAGAAGTCTTACACTTAATTATGCAATGTGCAAAATGTAAATGATTCATGTTAAGCGTAATATCAAATGGAAGTGCATTTTCATAATTAAAGTAAATTAGTCATACATGTTCTTAAACTGGAAGTAAATATACGATAATTTTTCTCATGAAAGATCATTGTCTGCTATCTACTAATGTGATGCCTGTAGATCTAAAGGTCGTGCAACCATGCCACGTAATCTACTTCATCATCAAGTTGTGGATCTTGACTGGTGTAAAATTCGTAAATGTAATGGTTCATCTATATAGCCTCAACCTATCTAGGAAGCACTGGGATAAAGGACCCATTATAAAGGAAGAAAGGAACTGTACCTCAAACTAAGGAGCACTAAACTAATGGTGTACATAAGTTAGGGCATAGAACATGCCTGAAGACAAGGTAGGAAGAATGACACAATTCCCATAAGTCCTTAAGGTAACATGCGATAAATTCTACCATGGGCAGCTCCAACGAATGTCCATGATAACAATGCGAAACATCCACCCAGTCCAGTCTGCCCTAGTAGCAGCTAGCCTTGATAAATGGTGATTTAAATGACATTATGGGTAATAAAGCCTCACGTTCATAGTTAGGGCAACTAATAGTCCCAACTTTTCTTATAGCCATATCTAAAAAAATAAATAAATAAACAAAAAAGGAAAAAAATTTTAAGAAAAATAAGAAAGAAGAGAAGAGAAAAAAAATATATGCTCGTTAGGTTGAAAACCTAGAAAGATGGTTTAAGCAAAAAATGAGTGGCCCACTTGATTGAGAACCCACAAGGTTGTGAAAGAATTACTGATACTAAATGCTACTTTGTCTATACCCATAATGGTCTCACTTAAGACCATTAATATGAAGGGTCCTCCTTGATTCAGCTCCCTCTAAAAATGGTAAAATATGTATATCAATCTCCCTGTCCTCGCTCTAAAAGTGGTAAAATCTATATATGAATCTCTCTATCCTCCCTCTATAATAAATACTTGCCCATTAGAATGGTTGTCGCACATATGAGCCTAAGCTGCTCGAGCATGGCCCCTTAGAGGGGAAGATAGTGAGAAAAGGAGCCATCAGAATTTTCTCCTCACCCAATGTGTATTGGGATACCTCCTCGTATTGCATGTTCATCAACTTTACCACTTTTTAAACCTATGAGTAATCGAGTTGAGGCAATGCAATTTGGTTTACAACTATGAAAAGATAGTCGAGAACAACACTAAACTCCTCTAACATTGGACAGATCTCTACATCCCTAAAATGGAAGGTATAGGTAATGAATCTCATAAATTGCAAGTTGCCCATAAGAAATGTGTGTCAAAATGAATAGAATAGAGGTGGTGAAGAGCTAAAAGACCCATCCAGGCTAGAGTAGGCCATATCTGAGGTAGGAGACATCTCAAAAAATGCTTTTGACATAGTTTGGAGGCTAGAAATGGTAGTTGTAAATAGTATATTTAGAATGGGTATTTATAGAAGAAGATAAGGCTAACTAGTGCTTGAGAGTTATACATGCTCAGTGGGTCTCTGTAGCTTATGAGCAGGTCTGTATAGCCTTTAATTAGATGAATACAACCATAAAACGTGTTTGTACATACCTTATCTTGGGTTGTATCGCCCTCCCCCCTAAGAAAATTTTGGCAATCTCCCATTTGCACTTTGGACTTAAACATCATTTACCTATTCTTAAAAACATATGTATGAAAAACTATTGGCTAATGGTTCAAAAACACTTAAAATGGAATATCAGAGGATATAATCATGTTTTTGTGCGAAAAGCTAAAGGGCTCTGAGTTTGACAGAATGGAGTCAAAATCACCTCGAAATATCCAATACGAATCTTGACATCTAGGCAAATATCCAAAAATTGAGGCTTTCAAATCGCTCGATAAAAACTGTATAATTGTACAAAATGTTAATGATGATCCAATGGTACTATATTGAAGGGAAAACAAAGGAAAAATCCTAAAGACTAAATGGGGGCCTCTCAAGCTCAGCTCTCCCTGCTCCCTAAAGATGTCGCCTATAAATCTGCCTCACTATCAATAGCCACATACCCACTATATGCGACTGCCTAAGCCAAGGTCTAAATCTCTACCTCCATTTCTACTAGACACGGATCCTTACCTTTGATCTCGCAATTTAGGCATTGGATCATCTCCTACAAGAAACACAAGGCTTAGGATGAGTAAGACACAAAACACACAAGATACAAACCATAATCATGTAAGCATGCATTGCTTATGTGTCTGTTATGTGTACTTTTTCTTACTAACCTGCATAGTGGGCATCTGCTGTGTCATCACCCTTTTTAAGGTAGCAACCAAATTAACCGTGGCCTCGGCCTAAACATGAAAATTCTATAAAAGAGAAAAAAAGGAAGCATTTTTAGCATTAAAGCCTACAACATAGTCAATATACAAGGAAGTAAGGAAGAGTATACTCGTGTGGATAGTCTCAGCCAGTTCGAACATGCTAACAAACTAAGTGATCTACAGTGACATCATAAAGCCCATTATTGAAGTCATATTAGAGTTCACCAAGCTATTTAGTATAGAAGCTAGATCACTTGTTACTACAAGCTCTACGCCTCCTAAAGTTGATCCACTGGCACGTTTAAGGCCCTAAGTAATAGCAGTGCTAGATGCAGGAGCGAAAGTGGTTGCTCTGTGGGTTGCCTATGCAATGGTACCATGACCCCCATGTTAGAGGACGATCTCATGATCATGCACATATTAGAAAAATGCCTGGATGGTCACATCAAATAATGGGAAGCTCCCAACACCCCAATCATCTAAGGCCTGTAGGGGGTCCTGTTAGAACCTAACTACTCCCCTAATGAGAAGTGCAATGTTATGGTAAGTGTCACATCCTCTAGATCTCTCACCTATAATAGGCTCATAGGAAGGCACCGCGATATAGGTCATGCCTCTAGGCCTTTGCACTAGTAAAAGATACACTCACCCAAGTACCACTCTTGAATGGAAGGCCCTACCATCAATTGATGACCATAGGAGATGGCCTCTACCTCTATTACGTCCAATGGCCATATCTTCATATGACCCCTCCAGTCGAGGTGTAGCTATAATAAAGACAAAGGACCATTAAGAAGATACCTGGTTGAAAGTGATCATATTTAAGCGAGCGCATATGTTAACAATGAAAGACTCCAAGTAGGCAACATAACTTCCCCATGAGAAGCAGGGGTAACCACCCTATACCTCAGCCTCAGGATCAATCCCATGTACCAAGCATAACTCAACGTCGCATGCTTGTCAAAAAATATGGCATAAATCCCAAAATAATATAATGAGACAGACATAAAAAAAGAAAATGGTGGTTAAGAGATACTCATAATAAGCGCCCTCTAAGCACTGCACATATACTCCTTGCCTGAAGAACACTAGTCAATGTATCAGTATAGATATGCTAGCACCATAGAAGCCCAATCGAAGTGATGGAGCAGGTCTAAATTTTCCAGCATTAGCACTAAGCAAAGCACAACTACGTTAGATGCATTCGAGAATACAACTCCTAATAGAGCATATAAATGGAAGTAAAGCGTATGCTAGTCGATCACCTTATCAGAACTATCATCAGTGACTTGGGGCACATCATACCATATGCTAGACCTCAACACGATCTTGCTCCGCTAAAGCTGGGGAATGCATCTGAGGACTTTCAATAAGTAGTCCCTCTGAAACACTAACTCATGCACACCAAAGTCTATAAATAGAGTAATGCTCATGAAGTGTAGCCCATTCAAAATCCCCAAGCATGATTGTCAGCTCTCCTATCAAGGGCATGTAAAAGATATAGGTCAAGTCCATCCATTGCTCAAGAAGTACGTGTGTCATCATTGAATCAACCTTTAGAGTCTTCTCTAGTGCCATGCACAGGAAAGACCATATCACAATGCCCTCTAGATGGGCCATAACCCAAGGATGCAGTGTGTGAAGCCACTCCCTAGAAGGGCTCACAACCCTGCATCCCTTTTGGAAGGTAACAATCCTAAGGAAAAAAGAGAGAGGAAATGTTTCAAAAATTACACGTGTATCAAGTTTAAAGGATGAAGAATTCCAAAACTGGGGTAGAAAAAGCAACAAGTCCTAGTTGCTAAGATTTTTTGGAAATTTTGAGAAAAATAATGGAAGTAATTTTCTTAAAAAAAAAAAAATCTAATTCAACATCCACAAGCAAAGCATCACGAGACTGGTAAATCAATAGAACGAATACAAAAATAAATTATTTATAATTTTAGTTATTTATCTCAAGTATGCACACTAATTTCTCATAAGCTAGTCCACTAATTAATTTTGATCTTTCTTTGAGCAGGTCACAAAATGAAGCTTAAGTGCACATAAATTGAGGCAACTAACTAAAGTAACAGATAAAAAAAAAATGTTGAAAGTAAAGAGTGACTGTCCTAGAAGCCCTAGAAGCTATCTCTAAATATTCTATAAGTTAACCTAATGTTCACAGGTAAGAAAAGAAAATTCTAAGGTTACACTTCAAATATACAGTGGTAAGATAAGCAGAGAATAAATAAAATAAAATAAAAGGGATGTCTGCAGCTCCTAATGCAACTTCAGCCAGATGATGATATAGGTTATAGACTATTGGTATGTCACCAGTTAGGGAAAAGCCGAGTGGGATCATCTTTATGGTTGTGCCCTTCAGTGGGCTCACTTGTGCGAACCCCCTTTGGGATCGTAGCTACTATAAAGCATCTAGTGTCATGACTCTCTTGTTGAGGAACTCCTCCTAGACATCGAACATCTTGTCACCACGATATTTGACCATGGCAAACTTTTGAAAAGCTAAGGAAACGTAGAGCTAAGTCCAAAGCATTAAGATAGAAAAGGAAAAGAGAAAGGAGGAATAACGCAAATGAGGAAGGGTTGTTTTCAACAGGGCATATATAGTGGGCCAGGTCTATATATCCTAGGATGGTATGGACAAACCTTATGTCTGTGTAACCATCCTTTAATATGTATGGACCCTTTGAGGCAGGCAAGCATGAGTTAGGCCTTTCTAATCCCAAACCTCCCTTTAGCTCCTCAAACGTAATCCCTCTTAACCCACCAAGCATGATTATATCCCTTCAAGCTCAATTTCCACTTTCATTTTCAAATTGACAACTCTCTTTTATTATAGAATCCCTATCCTCAAGACCCCTAAAATAGCTAATTTACTAAAACAACCCTATCCCAAAAAGCCCTAAAATAGTTAATTTACTAAAATATCTCTAGCTTCCTAAAGACTCCCTGAAATAGCCAATTTATCAAAACACCCTTAAATCCTTAAAAAGCCTAAAATACTAATTCAACAACCCACCCCATCAAACAAATTATCAAAATACCTTTGTCCATACTAAAGTCTAGAAGGAGACAATTTTAACCCCTACGTTATCAATCAAGTTACCAAATTACCTTTAGATACCCCTCATAACATCAAATCAAATTATCAAATTGCCTTGAGATACTCCATATACCATAACATCAAATCAATTTACCAAAATGGCCTCATTACTTTGAGAGCACCTAGAGGACACTCCAAGCTTCTAGAACACAAAACAAATTCGCAAAATGCCTTTCAATGACAAAATTCACCTCTTATAAGGCCTTAGCTTATTTTTAAGGAAAACTTCTTCATCCCATAAATGTTAAAACCTAAGAAAGCACTTTTTGCAGCATTTAGGCGTAGGCCCATTGCCTTTAGATAAAAACAAATCTTCAGAATAACCATAAAGGCTACAAAGATATCAATTCAGTTTTGAAAGTGCCAGAAAGGCCATAATGACACAAGGACCACCAAGGGAGCATCCTTGGGCCAAACCATTAGTTAGAAGACTAAAGCACTCTTAGAGAGGAGATTCAAGATTACTACTGATTATAAGAAGTTAACTATCAAACCAAAAATACTTAGTACCTGCTAGAAAGCTGACAAAACCACTTCAGTGCTTGTTGGAAAGTTGTTAGAGCATACACACACACTTGGTACTTGCTATAAAGTTGCCAAAACCACTTCAATACCTACTAAAAAAGTTGTTAGAGCATACACAAACACTTGGTACTTGCTAGGAAGCTATCAGAACTTCTTTAGTACTTAGTAGAGGGCTACTTAAGATAACCACAAATACTTAATACCAATTATAAAGATGTCAAAATAAGCTTTAGTACTTACTTAAGGAGCTATTAGAGACCTATATCCTTTGATATCCTTTATAATGTTTACATTCCTTACTTTACTTTGTTGAAACTTATTCAAATAGTTATTTCTCAAATGTTATTTTCTAAGCCCCATAAATAGTAGGGACAATAATAAGCATCAAGTTCTAGGCCTTTGGATGTGAAGCCCAATGATAAAAATCAATGAATACATCCCCAAAATGCAAAAGGAGTTGCCAAAGAAAGAGAAAAAAGCCTTAAGAAACTTTGGAAAAGCTTAAAGCAAAGCCTAAGACTAAAGCCCAACACCAAGCCCACAACCAAAGCCTAATAGGCTAGCCTGAGTAAATAGGTTGTATAGGCCCATTTAGTAGGTTATATATCCCATTAACTAGGGCTGTATAGCCCACATCCAAGGTTATACAACCCTCCCTTAAACCCTATCCTTCATAACCTTCTAAAACTAGTCCTCATTTAAACCTAAGAGTTGTGCAACCCTAACATATTAGATACACAACCCATTCTTGGTTGTACAACCCGCGCGTAAATCAAAATTCTAGGAGATTCATATCTTTCTTTATAATTAGAATAGACATTATGCAACTAGGACCATTTTCTAGACAAGGTATAACTAGAACCATTTTTAGCCTTTGTGCACCCTTCTCCCTCTATAAATCCCCCTTGTCCATTTTGAAAAGGGAGGGGAGGTTTAGCAAAACCTATCAAAACTCTACCAAAATTTCCCCTCAATTCATACTTTGAATAAAAACCCTAAACCATAACTCATTCCAAGGTAGAACACATCTCTTTATTATTAAGCATTCCCTAAGCATTTTATAGGATATTATACATCTAATGAGCTTCTAAGGGTAAAGAATACTTAAAGACATCCAAGAAACCCCCAATCACCCTTTCTTTTTCCCTTATTTTCTTTCTTCTTATTTTTTGAAAAGCTAAAATTTAGGGGTTGTATAGCCCTAACATAGGTTGTACAACCCACCATTTGGGGCTGTACAACCCCCATAATAGGCTATACAACCTTACTTTCATGCATACAGTCTTATAAAAGTTTCTCCTTTCTTTTTCACATTTCTTCTTTTCCATGCTACTTTTAATGGGATCTTATGACTCCTATATTAGAATAGGAGGAAGGCCAAAGGGCCACAAACCCTTATTCACTCAAAAATGGAGTTTCATTAGGATTTGAAATGGTTTTCATGTTTTACCTTATATTAATGTTTGTATTCTTACATTTTGCTTTAATGATGATTTTGGTTCAGTTTTAATCACTTTAGGGTAGACCAAGTGAGGAACTTATGGTTCTAAGGATCTTTAGTGCTCTTCTTCTATTTTTGTGTCCATGCATAGAGTATGTCAATAGTGCTTTTGCCACACAATCCCCTATTTTGATTTGCATTCTAACCTCCATGATGGTTAGTAGTGCCTGTGGATGCATTGCTTTTTATGAGCAATGAGAGGGAAGGTTCATAAATCCTAAGATCTCTTTTGTAATGATTTCTGCCTTAGGCCATTCAACATTTTCCAAGTGCTTTGCATTGCATGTTTACC
>CATIWR010245666.1:0-34792 GCA_949677035.1 Omphalea diandra | reverse complement strand
TGATAATACTTAACACAATAATAGATATAAATTAATTTTCTACACAAGATCCCCTCCATTCTGCTTATATATTATATATATATATATATATATATATATATATATATATATATATATATATAATTCATTTAGTTTTTTCATATAACTTTTAAAAATTCATAATCAAATTTAGTTAATTTTTTCTATGCAATCTTAAAAAAAATACACAAGCTCTTAATTTTTATTAATCTTTATCTATATTTTTATTTATTGTAAATTATTTATTTATATCATTTTT
Source organism: Omphalea diandra (assembly GCA_949677035.1). NCBI lineage: Eukaryota > Viridiplantae > Streptophyta > Magnoliopsida > Malpighiales > Euphorbiaceae > Omphalea > Omphalea diandra. Next base: position 34,515 of record CATIWR010245666.1, on the reverse strand, counting down.
TATTTAATTCAACAAAATTTAACTAAATATAGTTATTTTTTATTTATAAATTTAAACTAATTATAGCACTAACTATGTACTTGATATAAATATTTTTTTTTAAAGAAATTTTATCAATTTAAGTCATATTAAATGTAATTGTTATTATAACCATGCAACAACACATGGACAAATCTAGTATATACTATTTTCCTTCGATAAATATAAAATAAATCCATAAAAGGGAAAAAGACACCCATAAAAAGAGTGAAAAAGACCTTTATAAAGAAAAATAAAGTATGGATGAGGGAGAATAACACATCCACAAATAATATGGATATTCATAAAATAGAAAAAAGTAAAAGCTAACTCCATAAAAAAAAAAAAAAGGCAAATTTGAATTTACTAAAAGCACAAAATAATAAATAAAATAAAATAAAATAAAGAGATAACCATTGGTTATTAACCAAGGACGGCCGAAAATACACTGGTATTTAACCATATATATATATATATATATATATATATATATATATATATATATATATATATATAACTAAACTACTCGAAATATATAAAAGTATTCGAATTATATCAAATTGAATCATTATTCTCAAATATCAAATTAAATTGAATAAAAAACTTGATCTAATTTGATATTTTAGAATTGGTGTAATTTCAGTTTTTTTATTTTTAAATATTCGAATTTCAATTTAAAATAGAAATTTTCAGTACTTAAACAAATCAACTTGTGCACACCTATAATTGAGCTGTAGAAGTCTTCTTGTCAATTACTGCAAAGAAGAAAAGAAAGTCGCCATTATAATTGTCTTCGTTCAAACTGAAGGCAATTACTACAAAGAACAAAAGAAAGTCAGTATCGTGTTAAACTAAAAAAACAAAATCATGACAATCAACTGTTCTAGAATCTTTCATTTTCTTTTTCCCTCAAAATAAATTTTTATTTTTTTGTTTTTGATGAATCAACAATGCATTATGGGTGCCATGTCACAAAAAATTTTTTTTGTTGTCCTTGCCATTTCATAAAAAAAGTTAAAAAAAAATAAAGCAAAAAAACTAGTATAATACCACAAAATATATCATAAATTTATTTTAATTTTACTAAAATTAGTATATAATCATCATTATCTACTATCAAAATTGTACAAAGTTAAATATATTAAGAGACTTTACTACCACTAAATTAAATATTGATTGATAATATATTTTATATTTGTACAAGCAAAATAACGAATTACATCAATATCAAGATATTCTATAACAGATCTTTGGAGGAAATTTAATTTAAGACCTTATAAATCTTAGAATCTTACTCATGAATTTTTTTTTTATTTATTTTTTTAAGATATGCATTCTTTAGCCTATTAATAGTAATGGATGATTTTTCCCACTAGAAAAATGTTAAATATACTCCATCTTTTTTAAAAAAATATCAATTGTATTAAGAAGAATAAGAATCAGGCATATCCTGGGTTTCAAAAGTGGCAAGATGGGAAGGAACATACTCCATCACTACTTGCAGAGCTTCAAATGAGGTAAGACATTATAAGATGTATTAATATGCCGGACAGAGAAAAAGTTATAAGTGCTCCAGAAGGACTTAATATCTTCAATCACAAAAGACAACGAAGACCGACTTGGGCATCCGAATTTATCTCCTTGACCACGGTGAGCGAATCACTTTCCACCTCAATGGTATAGAAAGAGCAATCAAAGGCCAGAGACAAACCTTCAAGTAGACCCATGGTTGTAAATGTAGGAAAAGTAGTTATATATTATATCATAATTATGAGAGTTACAATAGGTTTTATATACTGTAGATTTACAGTGAATAAGGATAATTATTACACAGTTAATACGGAGGATAAAACCAGTCGTAACAATATTTATCAATTATGTGTGACACATATCCTTCAACAACCCTCTCAAGCCATTGGATAGCTTGTCAAATGAAGCTTATCATGCAGAAACTGAAAGCGAGAAGAAAACAATGGCTTGGTGAAGACATCAGTGATGTTATCAGCTATTGATATGAATCTGAAAGCTGAAGATGAGTTGCAGCCTTGTTTCATTGGTGTTGTTGGAATGGTGATTGCAAGCTGAAAATTGGAATTTTTTTTTGGTTAACTAATCATATATATTTTAATGTCATGTAAAGCTACTTTTTGACTTAATGATGTAAGAAGTATGGCTACTTACTTTAAGCCATACCTTGCAGACAATCTTCCTAGATTTAAGAAGTTACAACTCCTTAACATCTAAGTAATGTAACTTTTACATATGAAATGAGAGTTCATTTTTTGTGATCTCTTACATTTTCATCCCCAAATTCTCTGTGTTTTAAGTTAATTTTGCCAACAAGTGGTATCAGAGCTCATTGACCTTTGAAGGTTAGTGTGTGTAGAGAGAAAACAAGCAAGGAAGCCCACCGAAATTAACTCTAAACACATGAGAAAATTAGTTGTTCATAGCTTCCAACAGCTTCACTGGAACTACTCCACCCATTTTTAATGGTGAAAATTACCAGATTTGGGCGGTGAAGATGAAGGCTTACTTGAAAGCCTTTCATCTCTGGTAGGTTGTTGAAACATGGAAGGATCCTTAACCTCTCCCTGAGAATCCCACCTTGAACCAGATTAAGCACCATTCTGAGGAAGTTGCAAAGAAGTTTAGAGCCTTATCTTGCATTCATTTAGCTATTGGTGACGTTATTTTCACAAGGATAATGGCTTGTGAAATAGCCAAAGAAGCTTGGGACAAGTTACAAAAAGAGTTCCAAGGAATTGACAAGACAAGATAGGTGCAACTTCTCAACTTAAAAAGAGATTTTAAACTTCTAAAGATGAAGAATTCTAAGACAGTAAAGGAGTATACTAATAAAGTGATAAAACTGGTGAATCAGATAAGGTTACTTAGTGAGAAGCTAGAGGAAAAGAGAATTGTTGAAAAGGTTTTAGTGACCTTGCCTAAGAAGTTTGAATCTAAGATCTCATCATTTCAAGATTATTGGGACTTCAATCAAATTACTTTGATTGAACTTGCAAATTCCTTATAAGTAGTAGAATAAAGGAAGCTTTATATGCAAGAAGAAGTCTCTGAAGGTGCATTTGTTACAAACCAGAAGAGCAAGTCATAACCTTATACCTCATCTTCATCATTAAAGAAGCAATCTAATGAAAAAAAAAAAAAGGAGAAAGATAAGAAGGAGCAGTCTGAAGGTAAGATAAGAGGAAGAAAGAGCAAGTACTCACTTTGTCCTTATTGTAACAAGAGGAGCAATATTGAAAATTACTCTTGGTACAAACCTGGAATTCAATGTAGGGCTTGTAAATAATTGGTCATGTTGATGAGGTGTACAAGGCCAACCAGCAACCCCAAACTCAACAAGCACAAGCAACTGAAATTTTGGAGGTGCATGAAGAAAAGTTATTCATGGTAATTGAACAAGATGAGTGTTATAAATCTTACAGCAATTCTCATGCTTGGCTCATTGACAGTGGTTGCACAAACCACATGTCACCTAAATTGAACAACTTCAAAGGCTTGGATAAAAGTTACTCCTCACAAGTGAGAATTGGAGATGGAAAGCTACTAGAAGTAAAAGAAAAGGGTGCAACAGACGTGGAGACACTTCAGGCACCAAGCTTATTGATGATGTGTAGTTTATGTATGGTATTTTGCAAAATTTGATAAGTGTGGGTCAATTTGTTGAGAAAGATTATGCTTTGCTTTTTCGCAAATGCATATGTGATATTTTTTATCTATCTGGTTTTAAGCTTCTCTTAATAAATACGGTAAAGAGGAGCTTCCCCATTGAATGGAAACAAACTGAGATTGAGGCATTTACAATCTTTTTTTATGAAACCATTCTCTAACACGAGATTTGGTCACTTTAATTATTCTACTTTGAAACAAATGCAAAACAAAGGTTTGGTGAATGAAATGTCTTTTATATATGAACATGATGGTGTTTTTGGGGTCTATCAAATGGGCAAACAACAAGCAAGGCTTCATTTTCTTGCAATCAAGCTTGGAGAGCTACTAAAAAGCTCTAGCTTGTTCACACTGGTGTATGTGGCCTAATAAAGACTCTTTCTTTAAATGGCAATATATATTATGTCATTTTTATTGATGATTTAACAAGGTTTTGTTGGATTTATTTCCTTAAGCAAAAATCATAGGTGTTTGTCACATTTTGGAGCTTTAAAGCTGAAGGTGAGAATCAATGTGCTCATTTAATCAAGACTATAAGGTATGAAAATGGCATTGATACACTTCACACCCATTCTAATGCTATCTCCATGAAGTTAGAATTCATCATCAACTTACTGTTATTTACTCACATTAATAAAATTATGAACATGGCAATTATGAACATGGCAAGGTGTTTGATGTTTGAGGAGGGCCTTCCTAAGTAATTATAGGCTAAAGCAACTAATACCTTGATGTATCTACTTAATAAGATTCCAATTAAGGTTGTTAAGGGCAAAACACCTTACGAAGCATAGTATGGTGTCAAGCCTATTGTGAATCACCTCAGGATCTTTGTTTGCATTTGTTATATTCATGTTCCAAAGGTGAAAAGAGAGAAGCTTGATGACAAGTTTGAAGTTAGGATATATTTAAGCTATAACACCAATTCAAAAGGATATAAAGTATTGCATTTAGAGACACAAAAGATTATGGTTAGGAGGGATTTGAAGTTTGATGAATTAGTAGCCCGAGATTAGGAAAAGTCAATTATTGTCCCTTCAAACAAAATTCAAATTGAATGGTATTTACCCTAGGAACAAGCTAAAGAAGGAAGCTCATAATCAGAAGAAGAGGTTGGAGTGAGAGGCACTAAATCACTTAATGATGTGTATAGCAAATGCAATCTTACCATGGCAAAACTAATTAACTTTGAAGAAGCATTCAAGGTTCCTAAATGGAAAACAGCTATAAAGGTTGAAATTGAAGTTAAAAATAGAAGTGGGACTTGTGTGTTGATGGATAAACCTCATGAAGCTCATGTAATTATAGTTAAATGGTTATTTAGGCTTAAACTAAATCCTGTTGGCACCATAATCAAGCACAAAGTTAGGCTTCAAGTTAAAGGGTATTCTAAGTAGCTTGAAGTTGATTTCAATGAGACATTTACACCTATGGAAAAGTTTGATACAATCAAATTACTCTTGTCACTTGCAGCTCACAAAGGATGGTTGGTGCATTAATTGGATATTAAATTAGCTTCCTACAAGAAGAGATTTAAGTAGACTAACCTAAATGTTTTATGGTGAAAAATGAAGAAAAATAAAATGTATTTACTGAAGAAAGCCTTATATGGCTTAAAGCAGGCACTTAGGGCTTGGTATAGTAAATTGATGAGTTCTTATTGAAGCCTAGATTTGCCAAAAACTATTGTTAATTAACTCTATATATAAAACAAAAGAATAGTGGTATCTTGATTGTATCCTTGTATATAAATGATTTGTTGATCACAGGTAGCATGGCAAGCCTTATTGATGATTTCAAAAGTCAAACGAAGAAGGTGTTTAAAACGAATGATCTTGGCAAGAGGAGTTACTTCTTTGGCATGGAAATTCATTAGTCATTATAAGGAATTTTCATCAGTCAAAGAAAATATGCTTTGAAGATTTTAAAGAAATATGTTTTGGAAAATTGCAAACCATTCTCAAAATCTAAAGTTCAAGGTGTCAATCTAATCAAGAATGATGAATTTAGTCCTTTTAATGATATTGTTTATATAAGCTTAGTTAGACATCTTTTGTATCTATCTACAACAAGGCCTATTATATTGCATGCTACAAGTATTTTTATCTAGGTTTATGCAATCTCTTAAAGAAAGTCACTTCTCAATAGCAAAGAGAGTTTTGAGGTATCTTAAAGGCATAATTGGCTATGGAATCATGTATATAAGAAACATAACAATTAAGTTTTTAGGCTTTACTGATAGTGATTATGTAAGGTCAATTGATGATATGAAGAGTACCTCTGCTTATTGCTTGTCACTTAACTCAATTATGATATATTAGAGCTAAAAGAAGTAAGAACTAGTTGTTCAATCCGTAGTTGTGGCAAAGTGCATTACTGTTGTTACAGGTGTGAATCAAGCCATTTGGCTAAGAAAGCTGTTGAAAGATTTAAATGCAGCTTAAGTAATACCTACTGAGGTCTTATGTGATAACAAATCTATCGTTGTTATCTCTAAGAACCCAATCTTTCATGGGAAAATAAAGCACACTAAGTGAAGTATCACTTATTAAAAGAGGCAGAAAAGAAATAAGAAGTGCAACTCCTCCACTAGGATCAAATTGCAGATATCTTAACTAAAAGACTTTAAAAAGGAAGGTTTGAAAAATTAAAGGAGATGTTTAGTGTTTATTCCAACTCTACAATCAATGAGGAGTGAAAGTTGAAGATGAGTTATAATCTTGTTTCATTAGTGCTGCTGGAATGGTGATTCCAAGCTGGAAGTTAGGATTTTTTTTGTTAACTAATAATGTCATGTAAAGCTACTTTTTGGCTTAATGATGTAAGAAGCATGGCTACTTATTTTAAGCCATACCTTGAAGACAATCTTCCTATATTTAAGGAAAAGTCAGTAAGAATGCCTTAATATCTAATTTATGTAACTTTTATGTATGAAATGAAAGCTCATTTGTTGTGTTCTTCTCCATTTTCACCTTTAAATTCTTTGTGTTTAATTTTGCCAATATAATTGAACCTCCATTGAACCCAATGAAATTATTCCCTTACAATCTGATAATCAAGCTCAATTTGTTTTTGTTTGAGCATGAAAAATTAGATTTGCAATAAGATAAATGGCTTTTACATTATCGCATCAAAGAAACAGCTTATTATTAATTGGGTAACTAATTTCAAAAATAAGTGACGAAGCCATAAAATTTCAAAAGTGGCATTTGCAATAACTTTATATTCACTCTCAGTTAAAGAATGAGAGATTGTAAGATACTTCTTTGAGGTCCATGAAATCAATGACTTTCAAAGATAAATACCTAATCCATTTGTACATTGTTGATTGTCGAGACAACTCTCTAATCACTATTAGTGAAGCAATGAAGTTATGAACCAGATTGATTAGAAAATAATAATCCCTTATCACAATAGACACTTCACAGCCTTTTAATGAACATTAGTTGGCTTATGCATAAGCTGACATAGCTTATTGACCAAGAAAGCTATAATAGGTCTGGTCATTATGAGATATTAGAGTTTTTCAATGATAAAGATTAAGTAGCAAATAGGCAAGAGTTTGGTTACAAATTAATGAATTCTCTTACATTTACATCTGTTTGATGGAGTATTTATAGTTCATATCCACCAAAGAGACGTTGGTCTAAAACTATCAACAAATCTCCAAGATGTACCAGACATATTCAACCTTTAATGCTTGTTAGGAGAAAGTCACTATAGCTACTACCATTTTGCAGTTGCACATTTTCAATGTCCATTGTAGAGACGAAAATTTTAACAAAAACCCCATTTGTGTCTACCGGCTAGTGCACGTGTCAGTTGTCTAAGAAAATATAGTCGTTGCATTCTAAGAACTATCAAAAGTCACGGTTGCGAGATAACTATGTCTTGGCATGACTAAGACCGTGAATTCCTCTATTTGGTGAGGAAACTACAACTCCCCGATCGTGGTCACTACCAAATATTCACCTTCATAATTTTTGAGCTTCAACGATTACCTAGGACACTTGGCATGTTGTGGTTGTGACTTTGGTTCCCTCTTTTGTCACAATGAAAGTAGTGGTCGCGAATCTGGATGCGATACCCATCGCGAATTTCTCTATGGCTTAAGCTCACTTCCTTTGGCTATGTTGTGGTTGTGAATTTCTTCACGAATTCCTCTAGCCTAGCTTCATCCATCCTTGTGACTGATTCACTGTCACGATTTATAATATACACACCGTGAATTTGAGTGAACTTTACAAGGTTGGAGATTTTAAATTTCATCTAACTTCTGATGAAAAGACTAACTTATAATCTACAAAACAACACTAAATAAAAGTATTAGTATTAATCACTCTTTATTGTCAAGATCAAAAGAGGTTTATGACTTAGGTTAAACCAACCTAGTCCAACAGAATGCCTATATGAGCCATGAAGGTCAAACTAGTATTAACTAAATGTCTAAGTCTATATTTTGAAACACCATTCTATTCATGTGTATATGGACAAGCAAGACAATGGATTATACCTTGATTCTTAAAGCAAACATTTAGTTTTTGATATTCACCTCACTAGTCAAGATGAAAGGCTTTACTTTTTGCATGAAATTGCCTTTTTAATGAGTTCTTGAAATTGAAGAAAAGTTGAATAAACCTCACTTTTATTCTTTAAACCATAAATCAAAGAAAATCATGTAAATTCATCAATAAAAAGCACAAAATACTAATGACCTAAATATGATTAAATCAAGGTTGGTCCCGAAACATCAAAATATATGATTTCAAAGGGCATTGTACTCTTATGATCAATAAAAGCTAATGAAAACTAAGCTAATTTTTCTAACTGACAAGATGTAAAAATACGAGAAAAAATAGTAGACGCTAATTTATTTTCTTGAAGAATTTTTGAAATAATTCTTTTTGGGGACGATCAAAACATGTTTGCTAATCATTAAAGGGTACTTTTTCACCAAGGATTGTTTGATCATTGGAGGTAAAATATAAAGGCCATTTCCACTCAATCTTTTCAACAGGATTTCTTTAGTCACCTTGTCCTTAACAAAAAAAATAAAATGGCCAAAATTCAAAGAAACATGAGTTGTCAACATCAAATTTTTGAATAGAAAGAAGAGATTTAGTAAGTTTTGGAATAAGCAAAACATTATTCAAAATAAAATTGTTATAAGATTTTGAATAAATAGTCATGCCAAAATGAGAAATATGCAAGCCTTCACCATTGTCAACCTAAATTTGATCTCCACCTATATTCTCCTATGCCATACTCAAGTTAGAAATGTTTGGTGTGAGATGATGCATTGCCTTAAAGTCAAGATGCCATGAAATTGTAGGCATTACATTAAATTATGGAGTGCAAACTAAATGTCATGCTAGATTACGTTAAGAAGGAATTGATTATTGTCTAGGAGTATAATGCTGGAAATAAGTCGCAGAAGGGCTTTTATTCCTTCATTGACTAAAATAGGATGGTCGGAGAATAGAAGATGGCAATATAGAAGAAGGACAATATGTAACATTGGCCAAGGGAACTTTATGAGCACTTTTCAACACAATTTCTTAAGTTATCAGTTGCCCATAAAGTTTAACAAAAGAGATAGTTCATTTTGTAGATTTAATGATTTGACATGAAACTTATTGCCAAAAGAATTAAACTCAGTTAGAGAAAGAGTAACATCCTTAATCTAGGTCTCAGCTTGAGGTGCTTAGGGATTATTAAAATCCCATAACGAAAGTTAAGAAGAAAAGTCAATAACATATATATGTTTAGGTCCAACTACTATAATGACTTAGGTTAACCATTATAGGTCACATGGTTTGGCCATTATTCGTAGTTTATGTAAGACAATTGAGTCTAAGCTATTACAATTGATATTAGAGCCACCCAAGGTCAAAAATTTAGGTAGAGTGTGTGGGCTTACGAAGAAAGGGTAGGTCATGGCTAGAGATAAGGTGAAGTCGCTCGAGGCACTAGCAAATCGTAATATCTAAGAACTACATCCTGGTGAAGAAGCATAGTTAGCAGCCTATGACATGAGCCCAATTAAGCTAAGTTTAGTCGTGATGAGGACATCACGAGCTCAAAGAAGGGAGATTGTAACATCCTCAATCGAGGTATCAACTTAAAGTGTTTCACATCTAGAAATGTTAGCTTTAGGTGATTAAGGATTATAAAAATCCCACATTGAAAGTTAACAAGAAAAGTTAGCAACATATATAAGTTTGGGCCCAACTATTATAGTAACTTGGGTTAACCATTTTGGTTTGACCATTATTTCTAGGTTATACAAGAGAGTTGAGCCTAAGCCATTACAAAAAATGTTTATCCAACCATACCAAGCTCGTCAGCTAGAGCCTTTACGCTTTGGAGGTGTTGAGATATAGGTAAGTCATTATGCTTCAACTCTTATAATTTGATATACAATTAAAATTTCATGTTTTGAGAAATAGATCTAAAGGCATTTGACAATGCATTCCACACATCATAAGAAGTGGTTGAACCAATTATATACAAATAAACGTCCTTGGATAATGAAGATAAAATCCAACATAATAATAACTAATCTTTTCGAAACTAGGATTCAAAATCGTCTCTTGAGGATTTATAGAAAAGGGTATGAATTCGGATAGGGCAATGATGGTGCCATCGATATAACCAATCAATTTCTAAAAGTTAAAGAGATGTAGAAGTTGTGTTTGTCAAGTGAGAAAATTTCAAGAGTTAAGTTTGATAGAGAAGGTTTGATTTATAGAGGATGAGATTATAGAATTGGGAGCATAAATAAGAACAATGGCTTCAATAATTGCACCAGAAAAAGCCATGATGAAGATAGAATATTTGGTAGGCTCTAATACCATGTAGGCAAAAGTTTTGTATATTATGCTTTGTTTGGCATGACAAAACTAGATTATAATATAGATGATAATCTTGTATGACTATTAATATAAGCTAGTTTGACCAATAAGTTTTGTTTGATAAACTAGATTATTTGAGAAAACAGTTAGATCATAATCTTCTTAAAAAAAAGCTAGTAAAACTAGCCTCCAACTAAAAATTTTACTAGATTATTATTTTATTCCATTTCACCCTCATTTTACATCATTTTATATTTTTCATCTATCTATTTAGCTACTTTTACCAAAAACTTTTATACTAATTAGCTAGATTATAAGCTATCAAACTTTTAGCTACTAGATTATCAACTAAGACATGATTATTAGCTAGATTTTCCAAACAAAGCCTATATCATAGTTATGAGAGTTATAATTGGTGTGTGCACACACACACAATAGATAACAATAACTACTCTTTCCATCCCAAAAAGATTATCTACTATTCCTTTTTAGGATGTCCTGAAATGCATGCCCATTTTTATTAATTCAAAAATATTTATAAGCAATCTTCCTAATTTATCCTCATTAATTACTAAGCTAGAAAAAAGATTTTTATTTCCTTATTAAATATAATTGAGGGTGTAAATGAAAAAATGTAATATAAATGGTGAGTTGGCAAAATATTAAATGTATTTTCTTAAATAATGTGAAAATTGGATGGTGACAATCTTATTGGGACAAAAGGAGTCTTACATATAGCTAATATAAAGGATAAATCCACCTGTAACAATATTTTATCAATTACGTGTGATACATAACCTTCAATAATGGTTTTAGCTTGTCAACATACCAATTACCATAAATGTTCTTGCCTATTAATGCCAGGACATAATCCAAGAGTCTTTTAAAATAATGCACTATCCAATCACATTTTCATATGTTTTAATAGTTGCATCCACATAGAGTTTCACAATCCTAGAAGCTTGAGGACACTATACTAAAATAGAAGGAGAAGGGGACGATGCACTAAGTATGCCATTCTGCATCCTAACCTCTTTGAATTCCATCAATAATCGAGCTACCGAATGTGCCACATCTACCAAGTTAAACCTTGTATTTTTTAAGAGAAAGTAACATGGTGCATCCTTTTTTACTTCCCAAAGACATTTATGTCCCACATTTTTTAGAAAGATAATATGATACATGCATATTTACTTTTTTACACTCTATTTGTTTTTTCTTTTTGACATTTTTAAATTTATTGCATAATTCACTCTATTGCCCTATTCTTGTTTCACCTCATTATCACAATAAGTTGAATTCTCAGTACCATTTCCATTTTGATTTGCCTACATTATCACGATTAGTTATTTTTTGGCTTCACTCTTGAGTTAATATTGTAACATGTCTATATATAATGTCATTTGGAATTGTATTTTCTCTATCTTTTAATAAGTTAGTTGTGACTAATAATAATTCATAAATTTTAAGAAAGTTAGTAAACCCTACATCTGAGAGGCGTGCGTGTGTGTCGAAAACTATTATAATGGGTAAGAAATCTATTTAAAGTAAATCTCCATTCAAGCAAAGTGTGAAGGTGATAGGAAATCTATTGAAAAGTGAAGCATAAAAGGTCATAGGATGTCGATGAGAATTTGGAAAAAAAAATGGTTGAACTCAGAAGAAATAGTCTAGGTTGAAGTAGATGATTATAGAGGATAGTGATTTTGAAGAAGAGAGTCCTAGGGCTAAGAAATTGAAACGGAGTAAGCGTTTGTTTGGTGAAGAGGTAATTGGGAAGGTCTCAGTTTTTGAGGATCCAATTGCAATTTCATATGTAATTTTTTAGATTTTTTTTTGTTTTATTTTGTTTTGATTTTTGTTTTTTTTTTTGTTTGTTTGTTATTGATTTATGGTTTACTTATTTTGTTGTTTTGATTTTTTAGTTGTTAAAGTGTTTTTTTTATTTTATGTTGATTTTTATGATTATTTTTATTATTTAGGAATTATAGATTTATGGTTTATTATTTGTTAATTTTAGTTATTTTTCTTATTGTGTTTGATTTTTGTTGTTTATTTTGTTGTTGTTTTGTTGATTTTTGAGTTTTGTTGATTTATGGTTTATTTATTCTATTGTTTTGTTTCCTTAGCTGTGGATGTCCCTTTTTTTATTGATTTGTACTATTGTTTTATTGTTTATTTAGAGTTGATTTGTGTTTGATTTTGTTATTATGATGACGATTTGTTAGTTTTAAAGTATTGTACTTTACTCTGTGTTGATTTTTGATTGATTTTTTTGTTTTTTGTTTATTGATTTGTTGTTTTTTGGTTGTAAGGTATGAAGTATAAGGTGAAATCTGATAATTATTTTACAATGAGAATTGCAAATCATTTTGATTACAATAAGATTAAGAATTTGAAGGAGAATCTCACGAAGAGCCAATTGAATTTGTTTAGGGAGAGTTGTTTTAGGAAGTTTTTAAAGTTGGGGAATTTCAAGTTGCAAGTGCAACTTATTCATTCTTTGCTTTTGCGAGAAGTGAACCAGCTAAACCTAGATAAGTTGTGGTCTTATGTTGCAGGGAAAATACTAAAGTTTGTCCTAAAAGATTTTGTTATTATTACAAGGCTAAAGTGTGTATGTAGGTGTGATAAATTGAAATTCCTCGAGGTTTCTAGTGGTATTTTTAATAGGTATTTTGGTTCCTTGAAAAAGGTGACAAGCAAGTTATTGAAGATTGCTTTATGTCAAAAAGATTGGTTGATGGCAAAGATGCAGTCAAGATAGCCATGTTATATTTTATTGAGATGTTTTTGTTTAGCAATGTACATATTAATGTGGTTGATAAGAGAAATATAAGTATTTTTTTTATAGTGAACAACATAATGATCATCATTTGGGGAAAGAAGTGTTTGAGATGACAATTGAAAATTTGAAGAGGCAAGTGGTTGGTAAAGAGAAGGAGTTTGTTGATTCAAAGATAAAGGATTGAAAAGCATTTTTTATTATAGGTAGGTTAGTTCTACCTTAGCTTTTCATATTAGGTTTTACTAGTGTTGTCCTATCATAGTGGATGAATTTTGTATATTTACTGGTGGTTGTATCCCTCAGATGTTGAATTGGGCTTGTAGTTGTTCTCTCTATATTTCTAAACTTCGAAGGAAAGTGTTTAGTTTGTCTACTAAAAATGTACTTTTCTTCTTTTTTTTGTTTAATATGATTTTAATGCAAACTTTTTTTTTATTTTTGATGTTTTTGTATTTGTTTTTTTATTGATATGTTTTTTGTTTTTTAGTTGAGGTTGGAGAATATATGTGCTACTAATGAGAAGAATGATTAGCTAAAGTTGAATGATTTTTTTTTTTTTTGAAAAATTTGGATCCAATTAGTGTTGTGGAGAGCAAGAGATCCTCTAGGTTATCTACTAATGGTATTCTTGATTTAGTTGGTTTTAAAGGTCTTTCTTCTTCACATTCAAATGAATTAGAGACGTTGTAAGAAAAGTTCAATGAAGTGGTGAGAAATCAAGAGAAAATGCAAAATAAGTTGGATTTAGTGATTGCAAATGAAAACAAAACAAACTTAGGTGTCACTTATTTTTAGAGCTTTATGAATGAGTATTTGAAAAATCAATTTGCTTCAATTTTTTTTGAGTTGGCTTTCATAAAGTCAAAACTGAAGGTATGTTGTTTTTTTTCTAATTAGTTAGTGGTTGCAATATATGTATTTCTTATTATTATTATTATTTTTGTTTCATATAGTGTGTAGGTTGAGTAGGTTGTGTGAACGGTGCTAGTGATGATAATGATGATGAGGTTTATTTGTTGTTGATGTTATAAATATTTGTTATTGATTTCAAAGTTATTCTTTGTTTTTATGTTGTTTTTATATGTTTCTTTTGCTTACTTAGGATGATGAGAAGAATGAAGGTGATTTTTATGTAAATGACGGTGAAGATGGTAATGGTTTTGATGATAAAGATAACGGAGATCCGGATAAGAAGGTATATTTAATAAGTGTTGTGTTTTTTTCTTTGATTTATTGTTTATGAGTTATTGATTTGTTATGACATTGTTGTATTATTTGTTTGTTGTTTGTTCTATGTTGCTATTATGTTGATTTATGATTGATTTGAGTAATGTTATATATGTAGAATTAAATGGTGTTCTATTTTGTAGAAGGATGGGAACAATGTTAATGGTGGAGGCAGTGTTGAGAATGTTGGTATTGAGAAAAATGATGATATTGGTAAGTTGAATGAAAAATACAAAAATGTGAGGCAAAGTGATAAAAGTGAAGTTGGTTTTTCTGTTGATAATGGGAGGAAGTTTGATAAGACTGATTTGAAGGACATGTCATCTTCTTCTTTTATTAATGAGTTGGATCAGGAGGAGTTAGAGATAACTATTGTTTTTGCCATAAAAGCAGTTCAAGAGCTAAAATCTGCTAAGGTATTTTCTTTTTTATTTTTATTAGTTTTTTAGTGTGATGTTTATTTCTATTTTTTGAATTATTATTTTATGTTGGTTGATTGTTTGTAATAATCACTTTATTTTATAGTTAGTGGTATGGAAAAGTGTTGAAATGGATGTTATTAATGTCTCACCTCTTCAAAAAAGAACTCTGAATCCTGGAAGTCTATATAGATCTCCTTATATGAATGAGTTTGGGTTGTCTGATTCTGAAAAAATGTTGAGGAGAAAGAGAGGACAAAATGTTAGGAAAACAAAATGGGTTTTATTTGGTTTTTGTCCTTTGAATAAGAAGTTAGGGCATTGGCTTGAGGATGAAAATTGATTGAATTTGAGTCTCGGATGGAGGAAGGTGTCAAGAAGAAAAAAATTAAAAGGTTGTACATGGTGCCAAGTTTGTTTAACTTTTATGTATTTGCTTTGTTTAAATATTTTTTAAATTTCTTTTATACAATGACATATTCTATTCAAAGAAAGCGAATCTAATAGATCTTGGTTTTGATTTTTGTGTTGTTGCTATTTGTGAGAAAACGTGGTTCCATTCCTTGTTCTACAAAGGACAATATCTTAGCTAAATGGTATGTATATTTATTTTTGGTTTATTTCATACTTATCTTTTGTTGACTTTTATATATGTTGGTATGGACTGAGATCAAAATTTTTATATATCAGTATATGTTTATCTTTTGGTTTATTATATGTTTATTTTTAGTTTACTTTCTATATGTCTTTCTTTATTTATGCTTTATATTAATACTTTCCCCTTTTTTTGTTAGCAGCATATTGATGTTATATTTTATTATTTAAGGAAGAAGGAGAAGTATAACAGTGACAGGAAAATAGAGTTTACTACCATTAATTTGATGTTTGATGGTGCTATTATATAGTTATACTAGAGATATAAGGCAGGGAATGATAACTTGTCTATGGTATATGTTGATAGTGTTGTTACTGAGTATGTTCTTAGGTATCATATGTGCTTTAATAGATATTGGGTTGATGTGGATTTGTCCTCTTCCCTATCCATTATGTGTGTAAAGAACACTAGATTTTAGGGAATCTCAGTTTTAGGGAAAGGAGAATTTTTGTGTATAATTCATTGAAGACAACTAATTGTGATCAATTATGTAGAGAGGTTCTCATGGCATATATTGTTTTGCTACCCCATTTCTTATCGATGGTTAGGTTTTATGTTTCACAAATCGATATTGATTTTAATGTTGGTTCCTATGCTGGAAAATCCTTGACGACACCATTTGATGTTGAATTATTTAGGGATTTACCCTCTCAACTTGATAGGTAATTTTCATGTATTGTATGTGTTTTTCTTTTAATTTTTATCTTATGTTACATTTGTGTATAATTTGTGGTTCTTTTTCTTTTTTTCTTTTTTGTTGTTAGTGGTTATGGGGTGCTTGTGACGTCATTCATGGAGTACTTGATTTGTGGTAGAGAAATCCCTGTTGAATATTTTGAAGTTGAAGCTCATAGAGCTAGGCTTACTATTCTATTGTATTTTCATGCATGGTATAAAAACAAAAAAAAGAAAACAATGCTAAAAGTGACATTAAGGATCCTAGACCCCTAAATGATGATCAAAAGATTGATATATAGTGTGGTCTTGTGAATTAATAGGACTATTTTTTTTTTTTGGTATTTGTAATTAGCTTATAAAAATTTGTAGTTTTAACTATAGGATTTATTTGTAAGTTGGATGGTATTTTGTATAATTGGTTTGAGTAATATTAATTTGAATGTTATTGAACTTCATACTAACTTGAGTATTTTTTGGTTGGAAATATTTTTTTAATTAAAGTTTTTATGGTTTTTTGTGTTTGTAGTTCATTCATATATTATTAAAAAGCATAAAATTATTAATATTTTGACTGAGAATGATTGTAGGATTTGCCTAAAATATACCTGAAAAGTGCAAGTTTATTGTTTTTTTTTTTTTTTTGTCATTGGAACAAAATAACTTTATAGGGAATGAAGTTATGTGTCGTCTACATTAGAAATAAACTTGTTATAAATATGAAATAAACATCTTTTCTTTAATTTCATTTGGAATATCCCATATGAATTCATTTCCAATTAGATATATTGTTGCATCATATGTAACAAGCATGTTGGTCTTACTATAGAAATCTAAGTAGTAGGCATGAGGATCTTAATTGTATTTTTTCATGATTACAAATGCATGTTCACATGAAATCTCATCCATTTACAACTTGTTACATGTGCAAGTTTTCTTTTTCATGTCCACTATGAATGTTGCTTCAATGTCTTTGACTTTGTATAAATCTTCATTTGTAGGTTGGGCCTATTAGTATAGAAAAAAATCATTAGTGAATTCAAAGATATATTGGTGAAGCATATTTATTTTTTGTTTATTATATGTTTATCAACATTACAAAGTGAAGAAATTATAGTGATAATGTATATGTAGTATAAAAGGTTAGGATATTACTATTAATGTCATGGAATTGTTGAAGTTCTCAATTAGACATTTTTTTTTTGTTTTTGTAGTCATTGTTGTGAATGTTGATTTAGCAATGTTTTTGTTTCAATACGTCCATTCTTATACAAAATAATGCAAGCACCCCAACATAGTTGTTATTAGAAGTTTTATTGATGGTTTGTTTGCTAAATTCAGTGATTCAACAATATTGGAGGCCATGGTGAAGTATCTATTGTTTGCATAATACAAACGAGACCATTTATGCTATCCAATCTTCTCTAGGTATGGTATAATTCATTTATCAATCTTTCCTAGCTTCTTCATAAAATGCAAGAATACTTCATTTGTGTATGCTCAATCTTCTTTTGGTATGGTATAATTCATTTGTCAATCTTTCCTAGCTTCTTCATAAAATGCAAGAATACTTCATTTGTGTATGCTTGTGTTGTTGTAAAGAATGTATCTCTTATTTGTTTTGTGTCTTTCTTGAAGTGTGTTTTCAAGTTGTTTAGTACGTGGTACATGCATACACCATTTGTTACTTATGGAAAGACTCGCTTGAAATATGGATCAACCAAAGGTAAATAAGAAGTAAACTGGTTGTAAACATGTTACTGGTTGTAATTGCAGTATATAGCTTTTTAATTGCCTTTTTTATACTTTTATGTCTGTCTAATGTGATACACATTTGTTCTCCCTCTCCAAAAGTTGTTTTCAATTTTTTTGAAATACCACTCTTAATAAACATCATTCTTTGAATCGACTATTACAAAACCAAGGGACAAAATGTGGTTATCTCCATCTTGTGTGCATACAGATAAGAACGTACCTCCATATGATGCCTTTAAGAAAGTCTCATCCACTACCAATATTGATCTGCAGCAGTTTCATCCTTTAATTAAACCATCTAATGCCATAAACAAATAAAGGAATGTGTTATCCTTTTTTGTTTTTAGGTCAATAATTGATTTAGAGTTCATTTTCTCAACCATGTATAAGTAGCTTGGTATTTTTTAGTATAAAGATTATGGTTCCCTCTTAAATTTTCTAGTGCCTTTTCTTTTGACCTTCAAGCTTTCTTGTAGTTGAGAGATATTTCATGCCTTCATTCATGTCTTTTATTATATCTACAAAGGTGTAAACATTTTTGTTGTTCACGAACTTCAACTTGATGCAATCACTAACAATTTTTGAAGTAGCTTGTCTTTGATCGCTTACTTTAATTTCTAAGGAACAAGTATATATGTTGTTGAGTTTTCTAAACTTGAACATACTTGTATTTCCAATTTTTTATGCTCTTGAATACTAATTATATGTCTCGTCCAAACAATAAATATAATATTGTCTATGAAATGATTTTCGCATTAGAAATTATTTCTTATAGCATATGAACTCAAGTTTAGCATCTTTTTGTTTACTGGCCCTGCATCAATTTCCTTCTCAGTTGTTCTATCTATTATTTTGTAGCTTTGGTCAATGATTTCAGTTTCTTCATTCTTTGAATTGTCTTCTTGTGAAATGGTTTTGCTTATATAATTTGCAAAGTCGATGAAGTCATATATGTTGTTTATGGAATCCACATTTGATGAGTTGTCAATTGTATTTGCAGTTGTTATTATTATCTCAGGTCTATAGATTTGAAGAGTTGTTGACGTGAAAAAAAGGAGCTTTATTTTCAACAATTTAGATGCACAATGGGTACTTTATAAAGTCTAGCTCCTTCTTTTTCAATGCCAAATAGAATTGAAGATCTGCGTTATCCATCTTTTACTTGATATTTTACATCCAGTCTTCTTTCTTCTTGTATGGATTTAACTTGGTCTCTAATAATTTTCAACCAGCTATTGAAGTTGCAATATGTTGGTGTAAGATTACTAGTTCTATCAAAGTTGATGTATTGTAAAACTTCTTCCCAAATACCATTATAGTGAATGAATGTGTGTATAAGATCAATTTTATGTTGAAAAGTGAATAAAAGATGACAACTCGGTTAGATAGAAAGTAACAGTTAACATTTTGTCACTTTGACATTTATGATAAACTAGAAATATATGAGTTGTAAATAATATATAAACATCTTATAGTCACATTTCTCAGTTTGTAAATACATAACGATATTAAAAAATAAATTATCATTTCTGATAAACATGAAATAAATTAATAGTAAACAATTAATAAACATTTTTTATTTATAATTTGTAATTGTTGAGTGAAAAATATGTTGAACCACAAATAGATGTATGATAAATAAGAAATAAATGTAAAGTAAATTACAAATAGTTGTATAATTATAGTTTACAGTTTGTGAATCCATAATAATATTAAAAACAAATTATCATTTCTGATAGATATGAAATAAACAAATAGTAAATAATTTATAAATATTTTTATTTATAATTTATAATTGTTGAATGAAGAATATGTTGAACCACAAATAGATGTATGATAAACAATAAACAAATGTATAGTAAATTATAAATAATTGTATAATTATAGTTTATAGTTTTTGAATATCAAATGATCTTTAAAAAAGAGTATTATTTCTTATAGACATCAAATAAAGAAACAGTAAACCATTTATAAACATTTTTTATTTATAATTTATAATTACTGAATTCAAAAGAATATTAAAAACAAACACAAAGTTTTATTATCCCATTGATAAATAAATAAACTATTTACAAACATTGTTTTTTTTAAATCCATTTATTTTTAATTATTTTTGAACTATTTTGCAATCATATTTATGTGGAGGTTATCTAAATAATGAAGCAATTGTTGTTCATTGTTCACTATTTTTTGAAATATAAACATATTTTAATGGAAAATGTATGAGAAAAGAGTTGTTCAAATTTTTTGTTAGTTATTTTTACTGTTTAGGAGGGATGATGATGAAAATGATGATTTGCCTTTCTTTTTTTTTTTTACAAATGTTTTGAACAAAAAGTTTGTAGGAGAAGATGCAAACTTTATTTCTTGTGTTGATCGATCAATGGCTTCAAATCTAGCTAGAAGAAGAATTTTGAAGAGATGAAAGAAAGTGAAAAAAGAAGAAGCTAGAAGGAGAAGTTGTGAACAATATTTTTTGGTTTGATATATCAATAAACTGATAATGAAGATGCGTAAGAAATTTTGTAGATGTAAATCTGATTTGTTTCTTTTTTTTTATTTATTGCAAATCCGTTGCACACTGATTTGTTAAATCGAGTTTGTTAAGGTAAAAAGATTTTTTTTTTCCGTATTTTGTTTGCTTTAGTTATTAACAGATTTTGATTTATGGAGTTGTTTAAGGAATAGATATTTAAGTGTATATTTATATAATTCTGTCTAAATTAATTTTTTTGAAAATTATAAATATTTAAGATAAATTTATCATTACTAATTTAGTTTTAGGTATTTTTGTCCTTAATCCATTTTGGAACATAGCCTTGCTTTCATCATACCATTGCGACCAAAGGATCATCATGGCCAACCCACCATTATCAAAGGATAACCCACCACCATTTTATTCCACCATTCGCTAATTGATGCTACAGAAAATCAGTCGGACGTAGCACCTAGCGAGGAGCTTAAACATATAGCCTGAGCCCAAGCGCACTCTATGAACAGATGCACTGTCGTTTCTTCAAAGAAGTCACATCTAATACGAGTACGAGGCGTTTACTCTTCTCTTCCTCAGCTATCTGCAAGGCAAAGAACTAGAAAAAACCTTAATGCTTCACTTTCCTAGGAATTTCAGCCTTTCAAATGAAGGACCAGCTCGCTCTATCAAAGATCGATGGCGATGCCCGCTGGGAATTTTGGTTTGACAGTTTTTCTACTATTTGCTACCCTGATTTTACCTTGTATTCATCCTTCTTATAACGTCTCCAGAAGAAGTGGTCAGGAGGCAGCCTTCTGCTAATGGTAATCTGACAAATGTGTTCAGCCTCAAAAGGTAAAAGCACCCAATTAACTAGCCCAACATTCTGACACAGATTATCATGGTCAATCAAATCAAACACAATGCTATCAATTGGAAGGTGTTCTAAGACTAAAGGGCAGAGTAAATTAGTCCCAACTAACCAGTTATCCGTCCATCTCCTAATGGAAAAACTGTTGCCAACCTGCCAACAACCCTCCTCTTTGATGATCCACTAAGCCCCCATAATACTGTGTCATACAAAGCTAGGAGAATGTTTAATTTTTGCCTGGAGAAAACATTGATTGGGGAAGTACTTAGCTTGCAATATCCTGGCACATAAAGAGTTTGGATTCGCCATTGATAAATATACTCCATCTTTTTTTTTTTTTTTTTCCCGATGAAACAGCCATTTTGTGCATACAAGTGATTAAAATTATTAACCATCAATAACTTTTCAATAAGTACCCCTAATCAAATAATTAACTATCTTTTTAGGGGAAAACTGAGATATATTTAGATTTTTTCTTCAGTTCATTTTAAAAGTTTAGAAAGATTTTCTATTAAAAAAACATATCAGCTTATCGTGATTTTTAAGTTCATTTTAACATTGTACTTGATATAAATGATTTCCATAAAATTTTATGAAATTCATTTGTAAATCCAAAAGTTATATGTTTTGGTTTAAATGAAAGTTCATTTAGAATTTCACTTAATTAAATTTAGAGTCTAGTTGCATGATGAAATTAAAATTAAAATTCAATACTATAATTTTAGTTTTGTCAGAATTAAAAATAAGCTAAAATTATAATTTTAGTATTTAGATTGCAAAGCAAAAAAATTAGAATTGAGCTGAAATCACAATTCTAATTCTAGTATTTGAATTATAAAATCACATAATTAAAATTATATTTTGATGTTGAAAATTATAAAATATAAAATTGTAAGCTTCAATTTAATTTTGGACATACAAAAATTATAAAATATATAAAGAATAGAAATATAATTTAATTATAAAATTTATGAAGAGATAAAAATATGTATAAATAACATTTTAACTTTAAATAATTTAACTCTTACTAATAATTTTAATAATTTTTTATGAGAATTAGATTAATTTCTTAAAAAGGTTACAATTTAAGAATGTGATTTATGTAAAATTAACCCAAATTTTTGGTATAAAATATTACCTAACATCTTGCAAAACAAAACTGAAAAATGAAAATGAATGTTAACCTGATAACAAAATATTTTGTATGAATATTTTTTAAAAAAAAAAAAGGGAAAAAAAGATCCAAAGTAGTGTACAGCTTTTTTAGAATTGGCGGTCAACGCGCCATTGAGTCAAGATTAGCCAATTAGGTGTTGGTTACCACATTTTTTGTTATAACCCAAATTTTACAGTTTAAAAATATTAAGCTATTTTCTTTTATTAGAGAATAATTAATTATAATTTAGATAAGTAAGAAATAAATAAAAATAAAAATAAAGTTTTTAATGTTTAATAAATAGGGAATATTTAATTAAACTATCATAGATAATGCTATTTTAAAAAAATGAGTAAATAAAATACTAAATAAATAACCAAACAAATATAAAGACAATTATTAAATTATTAAACTAAATAATTAATTAAAACAAATAAATAGAATGGTGAAACAAAAAGGGGCCAAATGGACTATCATACAAACTTTGGTGATTGAACGAATAAGCAAGGAGGGATTCATTAAGAATTAGGCAATCAATGAGGGATTAAAATAGAAATTTTCCCATCTTCTCTGCACTTTTTTTTGGGTAAATTATAACTTTGATGTCTAAACTTTTTAATTTTTTCTATTTTAATGTTAAATAATTTTGTTTTTGTTCAATTAAATATCTGAATTGATAAAATTATTTTCAATATAGTGTTTTTCTCCAATCTAAACAATTAGTGGCTAACATATAGAAGTCTATCAAACTTGATACCAAATTTTGTATATTATTTCAACTAATTATGCATGGATACATAATTTATTCACCTTAAATATAGAATTTCTTTTTTTTTTTACTTTTTATATATATTTGAACAAATTTTGTTTTTTTCACTATAGAATTTATTCAAATATGTACATAAAGTTAAATAAAAAATGAATAAATTCTATATTTAAATTAAAAAAATTTTGTACCCAAATTTTAGATACATAATTAGTTGAAATAATTTACAGAATTCAGTACCATGTCAATTGAATATAATGAAGTTATGAATTTTACCTGTTCAGATCAAAGAAAGCATCACATTAAAAATGATTTTACCAATTTAGACACTTGATTAAATAAAAAAATTATTTAAATACCAAAACATAAAAAATTGAAAAGTTTAGACATTAAATTTATAATTTACCCTTTTTTCTCCTTTTTTGACAAACACATCCCTTCTCCTTCATTTTTACTTTTTCTTTTTCTTTTTCTTCTTCATTTCTCCACCTCCATTCAGCACCCAAATCACCTCCAAACCTCGCAAAATTTAAGCCACAAGTAGTTATCTACCTTCCAAGGCCATCAATGTACTCTTCCCTCCTCTCACAAGTGACAACAACCAAGAAAAAAGGTAGAGGTGTTGTCGCCACCTCCTCATCGGTGCTCCACGATGCCCAACACCTACCAACCCACCTTCAAGTTCAAACTCACCTCCGTTAGCCTCCATTCATCCCTATTCTTGAACCAACTCCTCCGTTGGTATATTTTCTTCTAATTTCTTTAATTTTCTTCAATTTTTTCCATCTTCTTTAGTTAGTTAATTAATTGATTGATGTTATGCAAGTTGCTGATATTTATTTAAGAGAAAATATAGATTAAGTAGGTTGTTTAATTAGTTAATGGGTTGATTAGTAAATATATATATATATATATATGTGTGTGTGTGTGTGTGTGTGTGTGTGTGTGTGTGTGTGTGTGTGTGTAAATATTAATATAAGTATAAATTTAAATGGGTAATAATTACTATTATGATGATAATTTAAATGAATTTTCTTTATTCGTCTAAATTGTCATTTTCAGTTAAAATTAAGTAAAATAATTTAGCTAGTAGTTAAACTAACTAAATTAAATAGTGATCTATATAATATAAATATTTTTAATTTGTTTAAAAGAATTTGGATATATTGTTTTATAATTATTGAATTGATCTAATTTATTTGGTTAATAGGACTATATCATTAATTATATGATTATTGAAGGTTATTGTTGATATAATTATTAATTAAGTTAACTATTATTTTTATGACTATTTATGATTGTTAGAAATTATGTGAAGAATTATATTGATAAACTGAGAATTATTAATTATTGGATTATATGTCGGTCGGGAGTATGAGAAGTTTGGAGACCGACTTGAATTAAATGATGTTGAAATATACTATAAAAGTGTTTTTATAGGAAATCGTCCTATTTTACGAAGGGTTATGTCTAGTTTTTAGAGGAGATACTAAAAATTTCGGTGAGAAACTAAAATACATGAAAAATAATAGTTGTAGAAGTTAGACCACAAAAAATATTATATGTTGGTTCTAATAAATTGTATTTATTTATTTATTTAGACTCTCCTGTCACCCAGTCAGCACCATTAGAAGTGTAGGAGCATTTCACAATCTTTAACTTTTTTGAGTTAATATTATATACTTTTATGACATACGAGCTAGTTTATTCATGACATTCATGAACATTACATTCATGACATGACATTTTTAGTATATTATTGTTGATGTTACATTATGTATAAATATGTATAATGATATGTGATATTAGTGTGGTTGTGAATTGAGAGCATTATGTATAAATGTGTGTAATAATTTGTGATATTGATGTGATTGTGGATTGAGATTATTATGCATAAATGTGTGTAATGATTTGTGATATTGATATCATTATGGATTGAGATTATAAGCAAAACATGCCACCTGATGGATTACATTAGGGTCGAGTGTGTACCGATTTGATCATATATAAATAATTGTAATTGAGAAGTGTCCTAGTTGAGCTTGCAATATAGGCTTAGGATATGAAAATATTATGATATGATAGTGTCCGGGTTGAGTTTGCTCTCTGGGTTTAGGATTTTAAAATTTTATGATATGATGAGATTATGAGCACGTTGGTCGAGCTTGCTCTCTGGGTGATGGTACATTGGAATTAGTGAACTAGTTGTGAACTCTGGTTGAGTTTGCTCTCTAGGTGCTAATCAATTAAGAAAGTCTAATGGCTGTTAGTGCTGAAGTATAAGGTTCTACTCTAGTCCTCATTCCATATGCTTAACTATGTTGATAAATAATATATATTTGACATTAAATATTTATTATTATTTTATTTAAACTCAAGAAGTACTTTCATTTGAATCGATAAATAGTATATACATATATAAATATATATTAATGCATCATCCAATGTTTTATATATTTGCCATGTGTGATTTTATGTTAATGTGTGAATGGATATTCACCTAGTAGGTTATAAGAGTATATAATATTACCTCACTTTTGAGATTAACAGTCTCATTTAATTTTTTTTCAAGTAGTAGCTGATCAGCAGATATTTTTGATAATCTAGTAGTTCTCCATCTGCATGGACATATTATGTAATATTTATTTCTAACTTATTCAAATTTTAGAACCCCATAGCTTGTAGTGGTTAGACTTATATTGATAAACATTATGGATTTAGATTCTATGTCTATTTTTGCCATGCTATCATGGATAACTATTGGTGTGTACTGTGAACTTCATTTTATATATATATATACATGATGGATGTTACTTATTGTCCTTGTAAGACCCATATAATTATTAATTAAAAATTTGCTAATAGTAAATTAGTACAGGTTTGTTACAAGTTTCCAAAGTCTTAAGCTTACCCATTCCCTTACGTTGGTCATAATCTAACTGGGGTCGTGACAAAGTTGGTATCAAAGCATTAGGTTTACAATTCCCAAGACCTAGTATGGTTTCTATAGATACTGCAAAGTTAGGATCATGTATGTCTTTATGTGATTTCATTGGTTCTAGTTTATGCATTTACTGATAATGTGTCTGTTACTCAAAAGCTAGTCTTATTAGACCTAGGTGCTATGCACTCATTTATCTCCCTTAGTTTTGCCATGAGTTTAGGTCTTCACCTGGCTAGGTTACAGTTTCCTTTGTCAATCATTATACCTTTGAATAATGCCTTAAAGGTTGATGTTGTGTTTCTTAATTGTCTGATTTTTATGGAAGGTAGAGATATTCTAGAAAATCTAATCTTGTTAGACATTATAGATTTTAATGTGATTCTTAGGATGGATTGGTTAGCACTACATTATGTCACTTTGAATTATTAAAGCAACAAGGTGACTTTCAATATTTCAAGTGATGTAGAATTTCACTTCATGGGAGACAAAGTTGTAGCTCCCATTAATTTAATATTTGTCATCATAGCTAGTTGATTATTGCGCAGAGGATGTTAGCGATATTTGGCTTTTATTTGGGACAATATAGTAGATAAGGGAAAAGTGAAAGATGTTCCAATTGTGTGTGAATTCCTTGATGTGTTTCTTAAAGAATTGCCAAGCTGACCACCTAATACTAAGTACTAACTCCTATTTCTATGCCACCTCATAGAATGGTAGCTACAAAGTTAAAAGAACTTAAGGTGTAGTTACATGATTTACTGAATAAGGGTTTTATCAAACCCAACACTTCTCCCTAGAGAGCACCAATACTTTCTATGAAGAAAAAGGAAGATTCTTTATGCCTCTTCATTGATTACAAACAATTGAATAATGTGATAGTGAAGAATAAATATCCACTCCTCTGAATTAATGATATGTTTGACCAGCTTCAAGGTGCTTACTATTTTTCTAAGATTTATTTTAAATTTGGGTATCATCAATTGAGAATTAGGCGAAAAGATATACCTAAGACAAAATTAATTCAAGACTAGATATGGCCATTATGAATTTCTAGTGATGCCATTTGGACACAATAATGCATTTACAACCTTTATGGATCTTATCAATCAAGTGTTCAAGCCATTCTTAGATCGCTTTCTAATAGTGTTTATTAATGACATTTTGGTATATTCACATAGTGAGGAGGAGCATGCATGGCATTTGATTATGGTACTATAGACTTTGAGAGATCACCAATTATATGCCAGGTTCTAGAAATGCGAGTTTTTGTTGGAAAGTGTCATTTTTCTAGACATGTGGTGTCTGAAGATGGTATTTAGGTGGATCCTAAGAAGGTGAAAGTAGTAACTGATTAGCCTACACCCACTTCAATAACATAAATTTATAGTTTCTTAGGTTGAGTAGGCTATTACCATCGCTTTATGCAAGATTTCTCTAAGACTGTAGCACTATTGACCCGGTTGACTCAAAAGAATATAAGGTTTTAATGGACTACAACATGTTAGAGGAGTTTCTAGAGGTTAGAGGATTGTCTGACTTCTACTCTAGTCATGGTACTACCTTCTGGGTCAGATGGATATGCCGCTTTATTGTAATGCTTTTAAAGTTGGGCATGCCTTAATGCAACATGGTAGGGTGATAGCTTATGCTTCCAAAAAGTTAGCATGAGTATAATTATCCCACTCATGACTTGAAGATGGCAATGGTGATCTCTGCCTTGAAGATTTGGAGACACTACCTTATGGTGTGACATGTGAAATCTATGCAGATCATAAAAGCTTAACATATGTTAATAAGCATAAAAATCTCAATGTAAGAAGGCAAAGGAGATGGGTAGAGTTCTTAAAGAATTATGATTACACGATTCGATATCATCATGGTAAGGTAAATGTTATAACAAATGTTTGGATCAGGAAGTCCTCTGATAGTCTTGTCCATATTAGTGTTGAAAGGAGACTGTTAGTTAAAGATTGGGTGAGATGTATAATTAGGGATTGAGGATGGAGGTACATAATTTTAGTATACTTTTGGCTCATTTAAAAGTACAGTTAGTTCTTATTGCCAAGGTTAAGGCAGCATAAAGCTGAGATCCAAAGTTAAGAAAAATTTTGGCAGAGGTACAACATGGTCAAAATGATGAGTTTATAATAAATGATGATAGTACTCTTAGAATAGGCATTGGATTATGTGTTTTAGATGTAGATGGGTCAAGGAAAGAGATTCTAGAGGAGGCACATCATGCAGCTTATAATGTTCATCCTCGTGCTAACAAGATGTTTTAAGATTTAAAGCGTCTTTATTGATAAAATAAAATGAAGAGGAATGTAGCTGAATTTACAGTTAGATGTTTAACATGCCAATAGGTAAAGGTATAACATCAAAGACCTTATGGATTATTGCAGTCACTTCCTCCTCCGAAGTGGAAATAGGAGTGGTCACCATGGATTTTCTTATTGGTATTATGGCTATGGTTCTATCTGGGTGATTATTGATAGATTAACCAAGTCATCTCACTTTATAGTCATGAAAACCACATATTCTATTAAAGAGTTGGCATCATTATATATGGAAAGAATAGTATGTCTTTATGGTATGCCAATTTTTATAGCTTCAGATAGGGGACCAATTTTCACTTCACATTTTTGGAAAGCATTACATAAGGCTTTGGGTTCTCAACTTGATTTTAGCACTACTTTTCAATCTTAAACTGATAGACAGTTAGAAAAAACAATTCAAACCTTGGAAGATATGTTGAGGATGTGTGTTATGGATGTTTTGTGGTCATTGAGAGGGACATCTACCCTTGGTTGAATTAGCTTATAATAAAAGCCATCATTCTCTCATTGGAATGGTGTCTTTAAGGCCTTATATAAGAGGAAATGTAGATCTCCCTTATGTTTAGAGGATTATGGAGAAAAGAAATTGGTAGGTCCTAATATGCTATAGAGAAGGTTTATTTGCTATAAGAGAGGTTGAAAACAACTTTTAGTTGACATAAAAGTTATGTAGACTCAAAAAGAAAGGATGAGCAATTTGTTATTAGTGATATAATGTTTCTCAAGGTCTCTCCTATGAAAGGAACTATGAGATTTGGTAGGAAAGGAAAATTGGTGCCTAGGTATATTGGTCCATTTGAGATTTTTTAGAGTTGGCGATGTTGCGTACCTTTTGGCACTATCTCCAGATATGCCATAAGTACACCCAATCTTTCATGTCTTCCTACTTAGGAAGTATATTCTAGATCTCTCACATGTTCATCAACCATAGAGTGTAGGAGTAAGTGAGGATCTGACATATGAAGAGAGACTTATGGCTATTGTAGACGCTCAAATTCTTCAGCACCGTTCTAAGGTCATTCCTATGGTAAAAGTGTTGTGACAAAAACATTTTATGGAAAATTGCAGTTGGGAGACCGAGTAGGGAATGCAAAATTCTTATCCATATCTTTTTCAAAATTGAGGTAAGTTCTTTATTTTAAATTCAATGATGAATTTTAATTAGGGGGATAGAATATAATAACCCAATTTTTTACAGTTTAAGAATATTGAATTATTTTCTTTATTAGATAATAATTAATCATAATTTCGGTAAGTAAGAAAATAAAAAAAATAAAAATATAATAAAATTTTGAATGCTTAATAAATAGGGGAATAGTTAGCTAAAATATACTCAAGGAAAATGACTAAATAAAATACTAAATAAATAAATAAACAATTATAAAGACAATTATAAAATTATTAAACTAAATAACTAATTAAAATAAATAAACAAAATGGTGGAACAAAAGGGAGCTAAATGGACTATAATATAAACTTTGGTGATTGAAAGATAAGCAAAGAAAGATTCATTAAGAATTAGGAACTTACTGAGGGATTAAAATGAGAATTTTTCCAATCTTCTCCACATTTTTTTCTCCTTTCCCTACAAACGCAGCTCCTTCCCACCATTTTGACTTTTCCTTTTTCATTTCTCTACCTCCATTCACCACCCAAATCACCTCCAAACCTCACAAAATTTCAGCCACAAGTAGTTCTCCACCTCTCATAGTCGCCAATACACTCTTCCCTCCTCTCACACATGACAACAGCTGAGGAAAAAGGTAGAGCTACTGTCGTCGCCACCTCACCGGTGCTCCACGCCGCCCAATGCCGGCTAGCCCCCCTTCGAGTTCTAACACATCTTGGCCTCCATCCATCCCTATTCTTGAACCAACTCCTCCATTGGTATATTTTCTTCTAATTTCTTTAATTTTCTTCAAATTTTCCCTCTTCTTTAGTTAGTTAATTAATTAATTGATCGATGGTTATACAAGTTGATGAAATTTATTTAAGAGAAAATATAAATTATGTAGGTTAGTTAATTAGTCAATGAACTCGTTAGTATATGTATGTGTGTGTAAATATTAATATAAGTATAAATTTAAATGGGTAATAATTACTATTATAATTATAATTTGAATGAAAATTTCTTTATTCATTTAAATTGTCATTTTTAGTTAAAAATTTAGTTGAGAAAAATAATTTAACTAGTAGTTAAATTAACTAAATTAAATAGCAATATATATATATATATATATATATATATATATATATATATATATATATATATATATATATATATTTATTTATTTATTTATTTATTTATTTATTTATTTAAGAGAATTTGAATATATTGATTATATTTATTGAACTGATGTAATTGATTAGTTTAAGAGGAATACATTATTAATTATTTGATTATAAAAATTATTATTGACATAATTATTAATTGAGCTAATTATTATTTTTATGAGTATTTATGATTGTTGGAAATTTTGTGAAGTATTATGTTGGTAAATTGAGGATTTTTAATTATTGGATTATGTGTTTGGTTGGGTGTATGAGAAGTTTGGAGATCCGATTTGAATTGAATGATGCTGAAATATATTATAGAAGTATTTTTTTTTTATAGGAAATCGACTCATTTTACAGGGAGTTATGTGCAATTTTTAATGGAAAATTTGCCAAAATTTTCATAGAAATTTTGTTGGGAAACAAAAATAAATGAAAAATAATAATTTTAGAAGTTATACTAGAAATAATATTTTATATTGGTTTTAATGAATTGTATTTCTTTATTTAGACTCTTCTATCATCTCGTCTACACTACAAGAAGTGTAGGAGCATTTCACGATCTTTGACTTTTGTAAGTTAATATTATATACTTTTATGACATATTAGCTAATTTATAATATGAACATGACATGACATTTTTAGCATATTATTATTGATGTTACATTATGTATAAATATGTATAATGATCTATGATATTGAGTTGATTATGAATTGAGAGCATCATGGATAAATGTGTGTAATGATTTGTGATATTGATGTGATGGTGGATTAAGAGCATTGTGTATGAACATGTGTAATGATTTGTGATATTGATGTGATTGTGGATTACGAGTATTATGTATAAATGTGTGTAATGATTTATGATATTGATGTGATTGTGAATTAAGAGCATTAGTAGAATATACCACCTGATGGATTATATTTGAGTTATGTGTGCATCAGTTTGATCATACATAAATAATTGTGATTGAGAATTGCCCTGATTGAACTTGCTCTCTAGGCATAAGATATTAAAATATTATGATATGATAGTGCCCTGGTTGAACTTGCTGTATAAGCTTAGAATATTAAAATATTATGATATAATAACGTCCTAGTTGAATTTATTCTTTAGGTTTAGGATATTAAAATTTTATGATATGATGAGATTATAAGTATCATGGTTGATCTTACTCTCTAGGTGATGATATATTGGAATAAATGAACTGGTTAGCAATCTTGGTCAAACTTGCTCTCTAGATGCTAATCAATTTAGATTAAACGGGTCTACTAACTATTAGTATTGGAGTATAGAGTTCTGCCTTTGTCCTCATATAGAGTTCTGCCTTTGTCCTCAAGAAGTATTTTCATTTCAATTGATTAATAGTATATACATATATAAATATATATTAGTGCATCATCCAATGTTTGTATATTTTATCGTGTGTGATTTGTATTAAGACATAAATGCATGTTCACTTACTAGGTTATAGGAGTATATAATATTATCTCACTTTTGAAACTGACAATCTCAGTTAATTTTTCAAGTAGTAGCTACTTGAACATATATTTCTTCTAGCCCTGTAGTTTTGTATCTACATTAACATATTATATAATATTTATTTCTAACTTATTCAAATTTTAGAATTCTATAGTTTATAGTGGTTAAACTTATATTGATATATATATATATATAATCAAGATGAATGCTACTAATTATTTTTGTAAAGTCTAAATAATTTTTAATTAAATATTTATTGAGAGTAAAATGGTATAGATTTGATATAGGTTTTGGAAGTTTTAAGTTTATTCATTTTTTAACGCTAGTCACAATATAAATGGGTCATGACACTATTTTACTTTTAATAAAAATTAAATTTTTTTATTGATTTATCATTTTAGTTGATATCTAATTTTATTTTTTTAAAATTCAAATTATTTTAATTTCACGTTATTTGAAATGACCTAGCCAAGCCTCTATCCTTCCAAGTTGTTTTTGGTGAAAAATAGATGTGATTGCCCGTAGATATGGAGACAGCGGCTGCCTCAATTTCTGTGCTGGTCAAATCATCTCCGAGCACATTCCATCATGACTGTTCAAAATTAACTGTTTATCGTGTATTTACTTATTCAATTGAAAGATAACTATTCCCTTATTTAGTTCAAAATCAACTGTTCAGATCATGACTATTCACTTGATCCGCAGTTTTTAATGACTGTTTCATTATTCAGTTAAAAGATGGATGTATTTACTTAAAAGCTGATAATTTTTTATGTAGCTCGTTTAAACTACAACAAGTAATTAAAAAAATTTAACTATAATATAAATAAATTTAAATTAATCATATATGATATAATAACAAAATTTAAATAAATTAGCTCACCTAATTTGTAATAAATATGATTAAATATAATTATATAATCAAGTGAATAAATTAATATGTAATATACTAGATAAATATACTAAGTTAAATGCAATTTAAAAATATGTTTATATATAGGAAAATATCTTTAAATCTAAACTTATATTTGTTTATATTTTCAATCTCTATTTTCTATTTTCTCTCTCTATATATATTTTTTAATTAAAATTAAATATTTTATAATTTTCTTATAATATTAAATGTGTATTTTAATGTCATGACATGTTAATATTTATTATGACATAATCAATTCAATGGATTAAATGAGTTGTATCATAAAATCAACTTCATAAATATGTCTGTGTTATATTTAAAAATTTTAACATGATTAATTAAATGGTAAATAATAAATTTCGTATATAAATTTTTTAATTTTTCTATTTTGGTGTCTAAATATTTTTTTGTTTAATCAAATATCTAAATTGGTAAAATTATTTTCAATGTAATAATTTTTTTCTAATATAAATAATCAGTAGTTGTCACGTGGAAATCCATCTAACCAGATATCAGATTTTGTGCATTATTTCAACTAATTATATGTAGGTGCAAAATTTCTTCACTGTAAATATAGAATTTATTCTTTTTTTTACTTTATATATATATTTGAACAAATTTTATTTCTATCGCTGCAGAATATGTTTAAGAATATACATAATGTAAACAAAAAAAATATATAAATTTTGTATTTAAAATGAAAAAATTCTATATCTAAATTTTAGATACATAACTAGTTGAAATAATATGTAAAATCTGGTACCAGATTTGATAAATATAATAGAGTTAAAAATTTTACTGTTCATATCAAAGAAAACACCATATTAAAATTACCAATTCAAACTTACGATTGAATAAAAAAATGATCTAAACACCAAAATTAAAAAAATAAAAAAGTTTATACACCAAATTTGTAATTTATCCTTAATTAAATGGGTTGTATTTGGGTTAGATATTTTTATGTTATGTACATGTTTTGATATGACATGATTAGGTATAACACAAAATGATACTCCATCTATTTTAAATTAAATGTCATTTTAGAGAGAAACTTTTATTTCATAATATTTTGATATTTTATAATTATCTATAAATATTCATTAATTTTTTCAATTTTATCTTTTTTCTTTTTCATAATAATTATTTTTTTATAAAGTGCATATTAATTTATGAAAACAATTAAAGATAGCATAGTCTTTTACTTATACA
>CATIWR010245647.1:0-10238 GCA_949677035.1 Omphalea diandra | reverse complement strand
TTTTTATTTTTATTTTGGTGTCATAAATGTCAAATTAAGTTTTAATTCAATTCATGAGCTAGAAATTTTTGATTGATTGAAGTGAGTATGAAATTAAAAGCTTACTATCAAAAATAAAATTAAAAATTTATCAAAAATCATTTTTAGAATTTCCATTTTTTAATAATAGTTTCCGTGATTCTATATGAGATTTATTAGAAGCCCATTCGTTGTTTTACCTTTACAAAGGTCGATAAAATGAGATGCCTTCATAATTTTTTAAATGTACATTATGAAATACAAAACAATTATATAAGGTAAGATGGTCTATTAATATATATTTCATAGCAAACGAATAATATATGGGTTTTCTTCTAGGAAATAATATAATATATTGTATAAGTGTTACATTTTCCACAATTAAAATAATTAACCAAAAGAAAAGCATCTAAAGCAAAAAGCAACTATTAAAAAAAAAAGAGTGTGTAGGATTGAGGAGAGGAGATTTGAATCTGACTGAGACCAAAACCTTTAAATAGAAGAAAAACAAA
This sequence comes from Omphalea diandra, assembly GCA_949677035.1. Taxonomy (NCBI): domain Eukaryota; kingdom Viridiplantae; phylum Streptophyta; class Magnoliopsida; order Malpighiales; family Euphorbiaceae; genus Omphalea; species Omphalea diandra. Next base: position 9,708 of record CATIWR010245647.1, on the reverse strand, counting down.
ACGTGCCCAATTAAAGCATATGTATATATATAGTTAACTGACAATGAAAAAAAGGTTGGGGCCAGTAGACGCTTCTGTGGGCCCCACAAAAATGCGTCTCCGAGGTTGCACTCTTTTACACGTAAGAAATGACAAAGAAAAATGGTAAAAAAGGAAAAGAAAAAGTGGATAAATAAAAAAAGTGGCACAATGGATCGTGCTTACACGTTTCATGCTTTGAGCTTCTCACACCTAGCAGGCGAAGCTACCTAGGGGGAAGTTAAAGTGATGTGATAGTATAGCATTAATTTGAAATCGGACACGTTGTCAATCAATGATTGGGTAGTAAATTTCTTTATGAGCTGTTCTCCCAATAGGAAGTGGGGACTCATGTTATATAATGTGGATTAGCAAGTTCTTGATGCGTACAGGAAATGGCGGGCAAATCAAGAGCTAACTTGGCACATGAGGCTTCTTTTCAAAATAAGCGGTCCAAACGGTTACTTAGCCTTGAGGGTTATCGTAATTATCATTGCCCAAAAAGAAATTAAAAAGCCTCCAACCTTTGATAAGATGGGTTAATTAGAAAAAGAAAAATTGTGCAAAGCATATATTATTCAGTTTTGACTTAATAATATTCACTCTATTTAAGTGTTGCATAAAAAATTATTAAATAAATAATTAATTATATTCTAGAAAAAATAACTAAATTATTTATAAAAATATTCAAATTAAATATATTAATTATTTTTTACTAAAGATAATGATGGAATTGAAAAAATTAAAATTTTATTCATATTTTAGAGTGACACATATTTTGAATTTTTTTTTCAAAAAATATCAAATATTTAAGAATGAAAAGAGTATTAAATATTCAAAATTTTTCGTTCAAAAAAAAATTCAAAATTTTCATATTATGTTATTTATATTTTTAGTTTTTGATAAATTACGGGATTATAAAGGGGTAAGGCAAATGCTAATTATATAATTAAATCCCAATAAACCTCATAATCAAAATAATTAAATAAATGCTAATTATGCTTTGCTTAGGATTTGAGGACGAACAAAACAAAAGCAAAAGCAACCATATGAGAAGACAAGAAGGGATTATCCTTTAGTTTAAATAAATAAATAAATAATGTTGACAGTGGCGTTTGTGTACGGACGATGCATGGGATCTCAAAAACTGCTGAGGCACGTGGCTTAGTGGTTGAGGCCGCTGGCCTTGACGAGAGGGATTAGGATTCAAGTCTTTTCAATGCTGTTGAAATATTTCTCAATATTTTCTCTAATTTTTATGTTTGAAAACAAAATTAATTTTCGTGTTTGATTGAGACAATTACTAATCCCTTAATAAACAAATGTTTAAATAACTACATTATTTTTATATTCTATTTTGTTCTCCCTTCTATAAAATTAGTTTTGTTTTTCTTTTAATCGAAATACATTTCTCTCATTTATATAATAAATTTATTGTAACTAACTATAAACATAAAATTTATTATTATAATTAAAAAGCACAAAAAATGTTATAATAATTTTTTTTGAAAATTTTTCAATTATATTGACAAAGTTTTATAACTTGTAATAAAATGATAAGTACATTCCATTTTGTAGTATTATCGACCATATATCAAATTTCACGTCTTTTAAATGAGTTTTATTGAAAGTAACATATAATAATAACAAATTATCCTCCGAACATACAAAATTTTTAAGGAAGCACCAAAAGATCTCATGAATTAATACATTAATAGCAGAAAATTATCTGAAGCAGTTAGAATGCCAGAAGTTAAGAATGAGAAAAAAATTTGTAATTTCATTATTTTACAAATCCAGAACAATTTGATTTTTTTTATCTAAAAATACCGTGATTCAGTTGGAAATGACTCAATGGTCGAAATTCACCGTATTTAATTGTAATATCCATCACTTTTTTTTTATCAAATTTCTTCATTTAGGCTTTGAAAAATGTATTTTTTTATATTGGTTATAACTTTTGATAGAAATTTTCATTTTCAGCATTATTTGTTTTAGATTTTATGTTTTAATTAAGAGTTTAATTTGATGTAGTTTTTATAATTTTATCATTTTTGATAAAATTATTCTATTTTATAATTTTCATGCCTATTTAAATCTCAATTTTCACATTTTAAAAACAAACAATAATATTATTCACTATAAGACCCTAATTATTTATTTTTCAAGCCTTAATTGTGTGAGAAAAGATCAATGACAGAAGAAGGAGTCCATTCTCATCTTAATCCCTACTTTGATGGCAATGATTATGCTTTTTGGAAGCATAAAATTGAGATCTATCTTGACAGTGATATCATCAACTTGTGAGATTTTATACTTGAAGAGTGGAAACCTCCAACAAAAATGGTTGAAGGAGTAGAAGTGGCAATTGCAAGAAAAGAATGAAGTGAAGCACAAAGGAAGACAAATAGGAATAACAAGAGGGTAATGACTATTCTCCTAAACCCTATGTCAAAAGAAGAAACTGGAAGAGTCTAACATTACCAAATTGCACATGTCATATAGAACGCACTAGAAAACTATCATGATGACACAACTCTTGTGAAATCAAGCAGGTTGGAGATGTATGCGACAGAGTGAGAGTTCTTCATGATGAAAGACCATGAAAACATCATTAAAATGACAAATAAACTCCTCTCTATTGTCAAAAACATGAAAAAGTTTAAAAGAACTCTTACCAACTATGAAGCAAACACTAAAATCCTCAAATCTCTTCCATTAAATAAATTTGGTATAAGAGTATGTAGCATTCAATAGTCCAATTAAGAGATTGGGAAAGTGCCAACTGATGTCCTCATTGGTAAGCTTCTCACTCATGAGATGACTCTCAAGAAAGATAAAGAAATGAATAAGCTAAGAGAACAAAGACACAAAGATGAGAATAAAGCTCTAGCCTTCAAAGCTCAAGAAGATTATTCAAGCTCAAGTGACTCAAATGAAAGCGATAAAGAAGAAAAAGAGCTTGTCAAAATCTCATGAAGGACCAAGGAGTTGATGAAAAGGAGAAGAGAATCTAAAGAAAGTCATCTTCTTATCATCTCAAGGAAAAGAAGAAGACCTTTAAGGCTACTTGGGATAATTATTCAAGTGATGAAGATGAAGATGGAGATGAAGTACCAAACTTTTGCTTCATGGTTCAAGAGGACTCCTCTAAAGAGGTAAGTACTTTTCCACACTCTTATGATGATTATGATATATTTGATGATATATATGAAAAGCTTTTAAAAGCTCTCACTTTGAAATGTGACAAATATAAGTCACAAATGAAAACTTACAAGAAAAAATATTTCAAACTAAAGGATGAATTTAAATCCTTAAATGATCTTGTAAGTGAGTTGATGACTTCTAATGAAGAACTAAAAAAGTCTTTAGAGAGTCTTTCCAAGTCTTCATCCTCTCTTAACTCTTTAAGAAAGAAAAATGATTCCTTAAATGATAAAGTTATAGAACTTAGAAACTCCTTCTCTAAATTTCATAAGAGGAAGAAAGCTTTGGATACACTAATTGTATCTCAAAGACCTCCTTTAGTTAGACATGGTTTAGGCTTTAATGAAGCCTCTTCACTTACTTCTTCACCCACTACATTCATTAGAGCATCAACACCTCAAACTTCAAGTATTGAGGTCATGAGGAAGAAAGGTACTCATAACACTAAGGATTTTATGCCTAAGGGTAAAGGAAAGGCCTCCTAAGGCTCAAAGAGAAAACCATGCTTATATATATGACAAGAAGCATGCTTACCCACATAATCATAAAAAGTTCTCTTTTACATCTCATCGCTCATACACTTGCATCCACACTTACCACCGAAGTATGAGAAGTCCCCCCTACTCATACCATAGTTGTACATAGGAGAAAGACTCATAAGTCTAAGCTCCAATGTCATTATTGCATGAGATATGAGCATATCAATGTATTTTGTCATATAAGGAAGACACACCTCAAATTAGAAGACCCTTCCAAGACTAACGACCAAGGACCTAAGTATATTTGGGTACCAAAACAAAGTGTTTGATATTGTAGGATGGGAACTCCTTCACCAAAATTCTCATAATGGAAAATCTGAAGGTGAATGGAGATTGCTAATGAAGAAGGGATCAAAGTTTCAAATGGTTATTTGGTATCAAGCCATGGATACTAAACTTGTAACGTATCTCTTATCCCTTATGTTTTTAACTTAATATATTTATGTGTACATTTAGGGGGAGTTTTATTGCTTGATATATCTATGTGTTGACATGTTTGATTTGATTTGATTGATTGTGTTGAATCAATTCATTTTGCATTTGAGGTTTTCTTCATTTCAAATGTTCAAATCAATCGTTAAAAATTATATACTCTACTAAGGCCATATATGACAATTTTTAAATTTCTAGCCCTAGTTTGTGTGTTCAAACATCTTTTAAATGTTTTAATTATTTTACATTTATGTTTCATTCATTTATTTTCTTGCGTGACATATTGTGATCAATTGTGCAAAATTGCTTATGTTTGCTATTATAATTTGAGTTTGTACAATTGACAAGTTTGTGGTCATTTCCTCTCATATTCCTTATTCTCTCTCTTATTACCTCATATTCCTCTCTTTTTGATATTGACAAAGGGGGAGAGATAATTGATTGAATATACCAAAAGGGAACATATAAAAAGGGAGAGAAAATTGAGCTACATTTGTGTAAGTGAAGACATTGGTCTTATTAGAGTGACTAAGGGGGAGTAGTTTCATACTTAAGATTTGAATGACTTCAAAATCATTCTCTTAGGAGCATACTTAATTGATTTTTTATCCTTTTCATATTCAATCTAGATTGTCAAAATAAAAAAGGGGGAGATTGTTAGACTAGGTTATTCAAACCTAAGTCAAAACTCTCTTTTGATCTTGATAATATAGATTGAAAGTTTTAATGTCAATTTTAAGTGTTGTTTTTATAGTTTATAAAGAGTTATCTTCAATGAAAGTCAAAATCTCCATCTTGTAGAAGAACATCTAAATTCGCGGTCGGTATCTCCTAAGTTGCGACCGCGACACTATTATAAGAATGAATGAAGCTAGGTCATAGGAATTCGCGGGCTAATTCGTAGTTGCGACTCAATTGAAGGAGACTTGATTGAATCATAGATGAATTCGCTATCTGTGTCATGCCTCAATTGCGACCGCGATTTTTAAAGTGAATGAAGAGGGAACCAAGTTCACAATCATAGCATGCCATATGTCCCAGGTATCCGTTGGAGAATAAAATTTGAGAGAACAACATTGTGGGTAGCGATCGCGATTCATGAAGATGAAAACTCTCCTTCAAACAGAAGAATTCGCGTCTCAGTCATGCCATGCATAAAGAAGAATCGCGACCGCGACTTTTGTGAGCAGTTAAATTGCAATAACTATATTTTTCTGGTGGACCAATGGCGAGCTGCTACGTGAACTAGCCATTAGACACAAATGGTACTTTTAGCCACAATTGAAAATTTGCGACCGCGAAAAGTTAACAGTGACTGCGACTTCAGCTTGACAAGCATTTAATGCTGAATTTGTCTAACACATCTTGGAGATTTGTTTATAATTTTAGAGTAACGTTTCTTCGGTGAATGTGGACTATAAATACTCGATCAAACTGATGTAAATGCAAGAGAAAAACAATTGAAAGTGCCAAAACTCTTGCAAAGTCATTCTCTACTTTAATTCTTTATTTCTTTGTAAATAGTTTGGTGTGAGCTTTAAACACTTTATTTAGGTTTGAGAGTGAGTCTAGTTGTAAAACTATTATATAAGTTGAGTGTTAGCCTTGGAAAAACACTTGAAAGGTTTGGTGTGAGCCTAAATACTAGGTTGAGTGTGAGCCTTGGGAACACGCTTGTAAGGTTTGGTGTGAGCCTAAACACTAAGTTGAATGTGAGCTTGTAAAACACTAAAAATTGAGTGAAACACCCAATTGGTGAATTGGGGAGTGGATGTAGGGTTGGTTAATATTCAAACCACTATAAAACTCTTGTGTTCATTCTTGTGTGCTTCCTCTAAAATTAAAAGTCTAAATTTGTCACCAATTCAACCCTCCTTCTTGGTACACTAGGGCCAACATCTCTCATTTATATAATAAATTAATATAACTAACTATAAATATAAAATTTATTATTATAATTAAAAAGCACAAAAAATGTTATTATAATTTTTTTAAAAAATTTTTCAATTATATTGACAAAGTTTTATAATTTGTAATAAAATGATAAGTTCATTCCATTTTGTAGTATTATCGACCATATATCAAATCTCACGTCTTTTAAATGAGTTTGATTGAAAGTAACATATAATAATAACAAATTATCCTCTAAACATACTAAATTTTTAAGGAAGCACCCAAAAATCTCATGAATCAATACATTAATAGCAGAAAAATATCTGAAGCAGTTAGAATGCTAGAAGATAAGAATGAGAAAAAAATTTGTAATTTCATTATTTTACAAATCTAGAACAATTTGAATTTTTTTATCTAAAAAAACCGTGATTCAATCAGAAATGACTCAATGATCGAAATTCACCGTATTTAGTTGTAATATCCATCACTTTTTTTTTTTTATCAAATTCCTTCATTTAGGCTTTGAAAAATGATTTTTTTTTATATTGATTATAACTTTTGATAGAAAATTTCATTTTCAGCGTTATTTGTTTTAGATTTGATGTTTTAATTAAGAGTTTAATTTGATGTAGTTTTTATAATTTTATCATTTTTTATAAAATTATTCTATTTTATAATTTTCATGCCTATTTAAAGCTCAATTTTCACATTTTAAAAATAAACAATAATATTATTTACTTGAGGACGCTAATTATTTATTTTTCATAAAAGAAACTATACCACGCACAGAAAAAAAAAAAAGGCAAATTAAAAAGAATAAACAAGATCTAGATCTATAGATTTGGATTTTACTAGAATAGTAAAATAAAAGCTAAATCTATTTAAATAAAATGAGAAAAATATAGCTAAATTTTATTGATATAACTTATAAATCTAATAGTAAATTAAGAAAAATTCACAAATTTTTCTTTAAAATTAATAAAAATACTAAATGAAACTAAAGAAAAAAAAAAAAAAGGAAATCTACGATTTTGCTCTTTAGAAAACTAATAAAAATCCTAAAAAAAAAAAATTAACTCAGTCTAAAGAAAAAGAGAAAATCTACTTAAATAATTAGTAGATTTGATGATTTAGAGGCTACCACCAACAACATTTTGCTTTTTAAAAGCTAATAAAAAATAAAAATTAATTTAGACTAAAGAAAAAAAGGAAAATTTTTAATTATTTATATTTCTTTTGACGTGCCACGTGGTTAGACTACTCTCATAAGAGTCACGAGTGTTAATTGTCAATTAGCAAAGGAGGGAGAATATTTTTTTATCCCATAAAGAAAATCTATGCATGAATCACTGTTTGCCACTAAAGTAAGAAATCATTTGCAATTATTTAGACTAACACTTTGAGTGGTTTGCAAGTTAATTATATGAAAAGTAAATTTCAATTCAAGACTTAATTTGCAAATGAAATGTTGATTGCTTAATTATATGATAACTTATAGAAAGTAGTCAATGACATTGATATAAATGAACAAGAGGGACCTAGTATTTTTGGTCAACTAAGGTAAAGTTTTTGGTGATGCAATCGAAGGTGAGCTTGCAATTTTGTTGTGATTTGCAAGTCAATCAAATTCATGTACAGAATTTGCTGGACAACTTATCATTAATGGGTTAGTTTTCATTATAACAATTAGCCTAGATAAAGAATAATAAAAATATTCCCCCATCCCCTTTTAATTGTTGATAAAAAAAAAGAATAATAAAAATATATTTGGTTGAGCGGCTTTAGTGCAATGAAGCTGGAAACACTCACTAGCCTACGTAGGAAAGTTGCCCATTAACAAGACTTATGCTGTATTTGGTAGAAAGAATGGAAGAAAAGAAGGAAATAAAATTTAGTCAATTTCTTAGTCTGATTAATTAAATGAAATTAATCTATATAAAAGTTTAAATTTCTTTTGATTATTTCTACAAAATATGCATATTAATTATGTATACACAAAGTACCCATAAGAACATATATTATGAAATTATCTGAGTAATTTTAATGGAGAAAAATAAAAATGGAAAGGAATTCAATTTGGTAGGTAAATCGACCTAACAATGTGCATGGAGTAATTTCCAAAACCTCAAAGCCAGTGAAGGGAAAATGGGCCTTAGCCCAATTCATTTTGAGAGGTTGGTTCTTATCAAAGCCCACTTTTATTACTAATAATTGCGCAGTCGTGCTAATGCAATCCATTAGTCAAATTGTCATGGATGAAAGTAACAAATTTCTGTTTGGTTGCTCTGAAATAGCGAGAAAATATCGGAAAAGCAAATAGTTAAAAAAAAAAACTAATATGAGAGATCATCTAATTAAGGAGTTAGTTCTAAATTAATCACTTTAACAAAATTTTGATTATTAAAATCATCTAATTATCAAATTAATTCTACTACGGTATTAATTTCAAATAACCGGTTAAATCAAATTTCCGAAACTGATATGGTACATTAGAATAAAAAATTTTCGCTGAATCAGCCAAAATAGGTCCAGCCATACGACGTGTATCATTGTCAGCACATTTAGGCCCCTTCTGTCATCTCTCTCATTAAAAAAAAAAAAAAGCTCCAAATTTATTAATTTTTCAATTTTCTTTTATTCCTCCAAGACATGCTCAGTTGTAGCAACTTATATCCATTAAACACATAAATGAAGTTAGCTAGTTAACAACGGGTGCTATGTCTAGCTTCCAGTGATAGACCCTCATGAGACTCTTCACTAATATGTACGTACCAAAAGAAACTAAAGTTTGCAACTCCAAGTTGGCTTGATTACATTGGAAATTGAGGGTAAATTCGAGTCTCGAAAATTTCAGAATCGGATCGAATTCAAACTGAAAATCTTTGATATGAATAATAAAATACTCAAATCAAACTGTACTAATTGTTTTAAACTAGACGATGCCAGAGATTTTATATTACTTAAACCGAATCGTAATTTTATATATATAGTTTTACTAGTTAATTCACTTAATTAATACATATTACTAATAATTAAACTATTTTATTAATTACTAATTATAAATTAGTAATAAATAATAAAAAAATTAATTTAATATTTAATGTATAAGTTATTAGTTATAACTTATTAAATTATCACTTATTTAATTCATAAAATGGGACCCTTAGCCAGCTATCAGCCTCCAAATTAGAGCACAAAAAAGACATTTTTAATTTTTAATATTTATTGATAGTAAATTATGTTTGAAATAAAGAATATTATTAAATATTTATGTATAATTTAGTATTTGTAAATTTCTTTATATTTTTAATATTTATATATTTATCCTAATATTTTTAATATTTCTGCATTTCTTCCACATTATCGTTTTTTATATTTTTGAAAAATATTATTTTATCATTTTTATTTTCACATTTCACCATTTCTTGTTTTCATATCCGTGAAACATATCTAGTGGCCGATGTACGTCATATTTATCGGAAGCTAACTTTGTAGCTGATGGGCAACTTTTTGCAATTCAAAGTATCGTTTCGCCGTTTTCATTTTCACAATTCACCATTTTTCATTTTCATTCACATTTTTTTATTTTTCATTTTCATTTATGTGAAACATAGTGCAC